>JAOXYD010226674.1:0-18400 GCA_028565735.1 Pinacopodium congolense
AACTGTTGCTTTACATTATGCAACTTATCTAGATACTCATTCTTAAATTTCTAATGGTTGTCAAATAGCATCCAACCACTTTAATTTGAACCAATGCAAGTAAAATAGTTAGTATATCATAATTAGTTCTTGATAATGAATTCATAAATATGGTCAAAACATGTCATAAAGCCAATCGTTGTGCATAATATCAAATCTTATAAAAACTCACATGTACGATCATGCAAATTCTCCTAAGGTAATTCAATGAAATGTGTGTTTTACACTCCATCATGCCTTAACCTTAATATTTTTCACAATTAAATTAGAAGCATTTTGCACTCTATATTGTCTTGATAAGTGCATTTTAATGGTCCATCTTGCCTTTTTTTCGCTACATATGTATACTTTTAACCAATTTCAAATTAATTTAATTAATTTCAACCATTTCACATTTTTAAATTTTTACCAAACTAATTAGATTAAATAAGTTATTCAAATTTACATAAAAATCTATATGAAATCTCATTAAGAATTTAATAATCATGCATAAAGAGGCAACTTCATATGCATGGTTCATAACCATAGTTAAATAAATTCATAATCCATCATAAATCTTCCAATACTTACTATAGTAGCTAATTAATCAAATTAAAGAACATTAATTAACATTTAAGTAGCCATTAAGAAAATTTTCAGATGAAATATTAGATAAATCACCTTTAAATTCACAAAAATGCAAGTGTCATAAAATTAAGTTAAACATTGTCCCTAATGTTCAAATGATAAAAATAAACACATACAAAAAATTGGAACAAGATTGGCCCAATGTCATTATGTAATTATGTTTCCTTTTTTTTAAGAGTTATCTTACTGTTAGAATAAAAGAGAAATAAAAGACATGAAGAAACAAAAGATAATAGCTTAAAATATCATTAAAAGTATAACATAAATATTATGATCTTGTATCTTAGATGCTCCCATGTCCAATAAATCTGACACTTTTGATGACTTAACTTGTTATTAACCTATAAGAGTAGCTCATAAAGGCCTCCTATAGAGAAGTCAGGAGATGTGGAAATGGAAGAACTAACATCGAGCAATGGATGTGAAGTAGTAGGTCCCAACTCAGTAGGTTCCTCATTTGAATCAATATCAATATTCCCATTAGAAGTAGGTCCAAAAGGTGTAGGATCGTTGAGTCACTCATTGTCTCTTAGGGAATGCACATGGAGTTTTACACTACTATTCATAAATCTGAACATAATTCTATAACTTTAATATGGAATAGGAAATGATGGAAGCATTTGGAGGTTGAATAGGGATCTCTCCCTTAAAGCTAACTTGAAGGTCCCTAAATTCCTTTTAAACAAGTAGGGAAAGCAAAGGTTCCTGTTCAACCACTAAATCTGAAAAATGTTCTTCATATAGGGTATGATAAGCCTTGCCAGTGATATGCCAAATAGGATAAGTAGACCATATGGCATCTTATATAGATTATAGGTATCTTAAAACCATATCTCATTTAAGCTACTCACCTTTGGTGACAAATTTATGTTTAGTACAGTGACTACGATTCTCTCATGAGCAATTAACTTATAGATCAGGAATGATATGAAGTTTGTAGTCCTATATAAACCCAAGAATTTTGAGCAGTCTGGATAGGAGAATCAAGGTTTGATGAGATCCTATCCTATAGACAGTGTGCTTTGCTGCTAATATAACATCCCCTTATCTAGTACACCTAGTAATGTAGATAAATAGGTACGAATAAGGGTGACTAATTTACCTCTAAAAATGATCTAATCTCTATAATGTTAGCTTCCTCCTTTTGTTCTAATCTCTATAAAAATGATTTAATGAGTCTAGAGATTTTTCTTATAAGAATCTACTATAATTAAGTTAGTTGATGTTTGACTATCTATAGAAGTCAATTAAAGTGAAGAACTAAATTAAACTACTAAATTAATTAAAATACTTAACTAATGTAAAAGATGATAAGAAGTAGTTTAAGGTTACTAATATCAAAAGTCTAGCTAAAGGTTCAAAGGTTCAATCGATTAATTAAGTCTAAAAATTTTTGTGTGGATAGATATAAGGCAGATGCTCTAATTTGAGGTAGTTATAACAAAATCAATAACTTTTCTCTATTAAAACGTCAATATCTTTTCTCTATTATTCTTATTACATTGTTTGGCCACTCAATGAACTTAGGGTAATATGCTTAAGGAATAAGAAGTTTAACTCTAAAATCCTCTTCTAAATTTAAGACCTTTATAATTAACCAATGTTTGATCATTTATTGATTTAAATTGTGTTTTTTTTAATTTTTCCAGTAACTATGGTAAATTTCTCATATTCTTAATTACCTATGATTCTATTCTAGATGGCCAGTCTATAATAGATGATTATTCACTCAAATAAACAAAGATCTATATATAAATCAACAATTAGAAATAATTCATTTGGTTACTTATCCTTAGCTATTAATCAATTTAGCCAATTACATTTATCAATAAACATAAAGAATCAAGTATAAAACACATATCTATTGCTAAAATAACAAGAATTAAGATACAAACAAATTAAAGAGTAAAGAATATAAGTATAATATCATTATCCCAATTGTAATTCTAGCTTCATTCCTTTGATCTACCCCTTAGAACCTTTAAAATCACTCTTTGAGTATCTAATGCACAATTAAGATAAAATCTAAAAGAGAAAACCTAGAATATGACTAATTATCTGACTAACTCTTACTAAAGTTCTCTAAACATCTACTTATATATAACTCCTTTAGGTTTAGATTCGATTAGGGGATGGTCTAATGTGCCCTTGAAACTATACTAGATCACTCTTCTAGAGAGTATAAAGCCCCTTGAAATTTTTTAACAACATAGTCATTATTAACATTCATTTATTTGGAAATTTCTCCATATCAATGGTTTCCTTAATCCACGATGGCATTATTAAATAATCGTGTCGATCTTTTGACTTCAACTAGGATTACAATGATGATTCATATATACATTAATGGCGTTGTTAAAGAACCACATTGATCTTATGAAAAAAAGAAAAACATCCACACTTTGCCAATGTTATACAAAACTCCTTATTTAAGTATAAAGCTGAACTTTGATCAAAAACACTTATGAATTAAGCAATTTTATGTTATGATAGGGGTGAAAACAGATAAAATCATATGTTAAAAACCTATACAATATACCCCTTTCAGTTTCCCCATACTTGAACTATTACTTGTCCCTAAGCGACTTATTTAGATGCTCATTCCAAATTTCCCTAATGGTTTCCAAATATCAATCACGGTACTTCAATTCAAATCAATGTAACTAACATAACTAGTATATCCTAATTCATTCTTAATCATGAATTTGCATCTAGAGTAAAAACATATAACAAAATCAATCTTTATGCGTCATAAAAAATCTTAATAAATTTATATAAATGATCATACAAATTCTCCTAAGGTAATTCAATGACCTGTGCATTTTATGCTCTATCTATCTCCAACTTATTTAGTGGCCATTTAACTTAAACAGGTGCATTTTACACACCATCTTGTCCCATAAGTGCATTTTATGCTCCATCTTGCCTTTTTCATTCAATTTTAAACTATGATTCAATTCCCATTTCAATTAAATAAATTCAAATATTTAAGATTTTCCAAATTTTCCCTTAACTGATCTCCTTATTCAAATATACATCAAAATTCATATAAAATTTCATTAAAATTCAATACTCATACATAAAGAGTTAACCATATTCAAAGTTCATTTTGTAATTAAGCAAATTTATAATTAATCACAAATTGATCTATACTAGCTATCTTAATCAAATTAAAATACATTAATTAACATTAAAGTAACCAATATGAAAATTTTAAAATGAAACATCAAATAAATCACACTTGGATCCATAACAATATCAATTATAATGAGAATTGATCCTAGTTCCCTCCATCACACTTAAGACGAACATTGTCCCTAATGTTTAATATATATATATATATATAACAAGAGAAATAGGAAAAAGGATAACTCCCTTAAATTTATTAAGTCGTAAATTTACTTTTAATTTAAGAGAGATTGTTAGTTGTCCTTGTTACCGACACAAAGCAAAGTAAAAGCACGTAAAGCTTGTTTACTTGTTTTATACTATACTACAAGTATAAGGACCTTAACTTTGTAGTATAACTGATATCCTTCCCATATGGATTGAGATTAATCACCTGGCAGCTTGAGTTACACTTTGTTTAAGGTAAAGTAGTACAGAACCATATTCTAACATTTTATGCACAATCCTTTATTCATAATATCCCCCCCCCCCCAGCTTCTTTAGAATGGAAATGACTGAGAATAGAGATAAATTCTTCATTAGGAAGATATCTTCATGTAATACCATTCGTAAAAATCTTAAATAAATAAGAGACATATCAAATGTAATGGCGTACCTCATATAGGAACTTTTTTTTACTTTTTTTATGAATGGTCGAGGGAAAGAACATTATCAACCAGGTAATTAATTATGTCATTATACCCTAAAAGTGTTATTAAAGCAAACAATTTTTCCTTTGAAAATATCTTGATAATGTCTTGATCTTCACATTTTTCTATAAATTCCTCACTCAAGTAGGATAAGTGATTGACTACAAAGTTCTTTACCCCCTTTTTATCCTTGATTTTAAGGTAAAACTCTTATAGAAGAAGAATGCATTGAATCAATCTTGGCTTTGCATCTCGTTTGTTCATGAGATATTTGAAGGTATAGCGGTTTGTATAAACCATGACTTCAGATATCACTAGATAAGATTGCAACTTGTTAAAGAAAAACACATCCTTTGATCATTATTTATGGTCTGAATGCATTATATATAAGATAAAAAAATTATCCCTGCTCTGGCCAATCATCGCTCCCACAACATAATTACTTGCATCATACATAGCCAAAATGGAAGAGACCAATTAAAAGATTTAAGAATAGTGCATTTGATAAGTTTTTCCATTAAAAGCATAAAATATTAAATGCATTCATCATTAAAATTTAAAATTGCATCATTGGCTAATAAATTGATTAAAGGTCTAGTAATCTTAGAAAAAAATCTTTAATAAACCTCATAAAAAACCTAACATGTCCTAAAAAACTCCTAACCCCTCTAACTAAATTAGGGGGGAGGGAGTTGTGTAATTACCTTTATCTTGGCTAGATTCACCTTAATTCCCTTGTTGAAATTTTATGGCGTAGGACAATGCACGTCTACACCATGAAATGATATTTATCATAATTTAAGACTAAATTAATCTCTTCATATATTTTCAAGGCCTTTTTGAGGTTTTCTAAACATTCTTAAAATATGGTACCAAAAAGTCATCAATAAAGACATCAAAGCAAGTTTTTATCATATCAAAGAAGATTATCATCATAAAGCACTAAAAAGTGGCTAAATCATTAAATAAACCAAATGGTATTCGTAGATATGAAAAATTATCATGTGGACAGGTAAAAGTAGTCTTTTCCTAATCTTTTGGTGTTCTAATAATTTGCTAATATTTGAAATGCCCATCCAAGGCATAGTGACAACTATGTCTAGTCAATCTTTTCATGATCTTAATCTATTAAGGGTCAAGGAAAGTAGTCTTTTTGGGTTGCCTCTTTCAATTTCCTATAGTCGATACACATTCTCAAACCCATGACCTTCCTAGTAGTTAACAAACTCACTTTGCTCATTGATCATGATGATAATCATTCCTTTATTGGGAACAACTTACATTGGGATTATCCATACATAATAAAAAATAGAAAAATTATGTTTGCATCTAGGAGCATTAATACCTCTTTATTAGCCACCTTTGTGATGTTCAGATTTGATTGGAATTGTGGCTACACTAATGGCTTTCTACTATCTTCTATGAAAATCCTAAGGATGTATAAGGAAGGACTTATCCATTTAATATCAACCATGGTACATCTAATCGCACCCTTATGTTTTCTTAGAAGCCTCAATAATTTATACTCCATGGTGTCCATCAATGCAGAAGAAAAAACAACAATTTATACTTCAATTGAGTGGTAAGAGGTTTAAAGATCGAGAGGGGTCTTCAATGGATGGCTTTAGGAGGGGCTTCAATGATCTACATAAGAATATATACTTTTTTTTACTTAATCTAATTCAATGACTCCTTCTTAACTTCTAACTATTTAAGTACTTTTGAGAACCTCTTCTTCATCTAATTCCAATGCCTATGAATATGTTAATGACTTTTACAATAGGTCTATCTATGGAACAAAAGAAAGATTACTCTTTATAGATTGAACAAAGATGAAATTACAACAATCTAATGTAAAAGGATGCTTCATTCCCTAAAAATATAAAAAAGGACTTCCTTTTCCTAAAGTCTTAGGATACATTTTCCTCATTATAAGTCAACGAGTCCTTGCAATTTCCTTAAAAGGTCCTCCTTATTTTGTGGACACTTCTTTATTGTCTTCCATATCCAAGACTGGGAAATCTATTGGAAAATGAATTTAACAACCTTTACTAGCATTTCCTCTATGATGTCTTTTAGATACGTGATAGAATTATTAGCCAATTATAATAAGATCGTAGTATTTTTTGACTCCTCTAATCCTAACTTCTTAAAGATAGACATGGGCATCAAATTAATAGTTATTCTAAGATCCATTAAAGTCTTATCTATTTAAAAGTTACCAATTTATAGGGTATTGTGAAACTTCATACATCCTTAAGCTTTAGTGGTAATTTCCTTATTAAATTTGTAAAGCATTTTTTGTTGAGCTTAACAGCATCATACTCTTCAACATTCCTTTTATTTGGAAACATGTCCTTTTGGGAACTTAGTGTAGGAAGGCAATTGTGAAAGTGTTTCAAAAAATAGAATATTAATGTATAATTTTTTAAAAGTCTAAAATATTTCCTAAATTTCTTATCCAAGTGAGTAACCCTTATCTTTAGGGATATGGGATCTTAGGCTTCTAAAGTTATACATCAGGTCAGTAAAGAGTCTAGGCCACTCCTTATTAGATAAATATACTTATTTTTCTTGAAGTTCCACCTTAGTTTTATTGTTCTTCTCCTCCTCTACTTCTCTACTCTTTTCCATAATAGCCCCTTCTATTTCCTTTCCACTTATCAAGGTGATAGGCTTAGCATAATCCCTAGAGCAGGACTTGGAAGCTTTCCAAGTAGCCTCTCCTGTAAGATCTATATTATTTGGCTAACTTTAATTTTTAAATTTTTTAGAGAAGCCTCAAATTTTTGCATCTTATTTTCATTTGATTGAATGTAATTTATCACCATCTCTTTAAAACTAGGTTTCTCTTGTTGAACAGGGGAATTGGCTTTAAAGCCATGTGGTGGACCTCATTGGAAATTAACTAATGGTTGTTGGTAGTTTTGGTTGTTACTCTACGAGAAATTAGGATGGTTCCTCAACCTTAGATTATAAGTACTATAAAATAGTTTCCCTTGTTACCTATTATAATTACTTACATGTTAAATTTGTTCATGCTATTGGGTAAAAGTACTTCTAACTCAACAATCTATGAATGTATTGGAGTTATCTCTGTAATTATCATAGAGTATTTGAATTGTAATTGCACCATTATCAACACCACTCACTAGAATATCTAGGTTCTTGTTTAAGACCATCATTTTTCTTTTGAAGGTACAATATCATTAATTACAAAAACTTTAATATGCATATGGATGTACCTAACTTTTAAATTAAAAATAATCAAGAATCATAATAAACAATACCATAACATGATATGAGGAAAGTGTACTTATCATTCTGCAATATAACTATGATGAATCCATGTGTCGAATCTCAACATTGCACCCTTAGTAAAGTTCTAACTATGTTATCTAGTCTACTTAAGATTGTTAAATGATTGATGGATTAAAAGTAAAAAAAGAACAAAATAGGTGAAGTCGAATCTTAATGAAAACTTACATGAATTAAATGACAATAATGAAGTTAGGATTCAAGTTATTAATTCCCTAAAGATACTTTGTATTTATCAACTCACCTTGATTTAATGTGTTTTCCAAATTACGTTATATCGTAGGTTCCATAAATTAAATCATAAGCTCATGATCAACTCAAGCATTTCCTATTTAATTTGATACACTAAACAGTTGTTTATCCTATCTCACTTTACCAATTGAATGCATTACTAAGATCAATGAAACCTATTATTTTAATTAGGCTGACAATTAAACCGAACATCTTATGTTAGCCTATTGTCAAGGTCTCCATGCAAGATGCAATACCTTTGGTTTTTCTAATCATATATTTAATTTTGTCCATCTAAACATATGAAATATATATTGGATTTGAATATTGTATGATCACAATCAATTCAAAAACCAATCTCAATTAACATCCATAGATAATTTAAATAAAATTTGGAAAATTCGCATTCAGTGAAAGGAAATAATTTATACTGCATCTTAGGGTTCATAATAACTAAAATCCAATAAGAATTTTAACTCTTGAACATTCTAAGAACAACAACAAGATTCATAAAAAGAGAGGGAATAGAAAGGTTCATGGGTAAAACTCTTGAATTCATTAACTCCTTAATGATAGTTGTTGTCAAAACCAACCTTGATCTTGAAATCTTGATGTTTTAAATCCAAATTCCCCTTTAATTTTAAGAAAAGCTGTTATTGGTTGGTTTAATACTAAATAAATTTAAATAATTCAATTAATTAAAATTTAATTCTAATTCAATTCAAAACCAACAATATGACATTGTACCTATTAACAAGTAATAAAGTAAAGTATTTTTATGACTCCAAAATGTTGAACCTATAGGGAAAGTGTGACTACAAGGACAGTCAAATTACAATTATCTAGAGAGCCTCAAGATTTCTTAAAATTAAAGGTTTGCTTCCTAAATTAACTTATAAACTTCCAAACTTTTCAATGAAATTAAAATTGCTAAAACATTACCAAATTGACTGAATTAGATAAAGATTAGGCCTTAAATGACTTGGTTAAGTTATGGAAAGGATTGGAATGTATAATCTAGGATCTTCATTAAATCAAGATATTACTATGGTTAAGACAATGTCTTGTCTCTAACCCTCCTAAATTTATATTTACTTATTTCATCAATTAATAGGTATTAGGCTTAAAGTTCAAGAAGTTTTTATCATAAATTCCATATTCAATATTTTTACTCTCATAATTAATCAATCTTTGGATATTTCATTGATTAAAATCATGTTGTTTACTAATTTTCCAATGATTTAGGTAGATAACTATCAAATTCTTAACTATATTTAATCTTATCTTAAGTGGCCAACTTAAAATATACTTTAAGATCTCAAATAAATAAAGATTACCATCCAATAATGTGTTTAAAAACTCAATCAATCCATTAAAGAAGATGTCCTTAGCTCTAAATCAAATTAAAACATCATATATACATGTAAGAAAAAACATATTGAATCGTGACAACGCATTTTCTTGCAATATATGAACAATGAGTAAGAAATAAGTGATAAAAGGGGTTTAGATTTCACTAAACAAAACTCCAATGTGATATAAAACCTTTAATCACTTTAAAAAAGTCATGGAATCACTTAATTACAACCTGAAATAACTAAAAAAAGAAGCTGGTAAATGAAATAGAAACAAAAACCTAACCTAAAGGAAGAAAAGAGAAAAGCTAGACTAAATCTGATCTAAACTACTCTAAATCTCGTGTTAGTTTATTGAAATTTGACCTCTGGACCTTGATTTATATGTTTGGAGCAAGTTGGCATAATTGGGAGCAAGTTGCAGTAAGTGGAGAGGAAGGTCCAGCTAGAAATGTCCCAACTAATACTAAAACAACCCTTGACAGGGTGTAAAATTGCGTTGTTTAACCCCCCATGTTTAAGTCTCCAGATGAAGTAAAACGGTGGGTATGCATAATAAAATGGTTGTATAGATAGGCTGTCATTTTACTCTTGATTTTTGAATTTTTGTTGCAATTTCTCTTATTTCTTAACTTTTAAGGTTCCATTTGCAATTTACATCAATTCAAAAGGTATTTAAACACTTAACATCAAATTAGAGAAAATGTACCTTAAATCATGTCAAAATGGCATGAAAATGCATTGAAACCATAACCTAACAAAAACCCTTAGAGATAGCTTAGGATTCATTTTTCCTCATTTACTGGCTACTTGATGGTTTCTAAAGCCTAGAGGATCACTCAAATAACCTCGAACAGTTTATTCATGTAAGGTCAAACTACCAAGAACATGACTAATCTAGGATTTCTTCTAACTAAATATTACGGTTAGGCTAGGAGAATCACTACCATGATTCCTATAGCTTTTGTGCTCCTCATGCTCTTCTCACGATATCTCTTTTATTGTTCATCTTTTGGCAATAAAATATGATATGAAGTCTTTCAACATGCTATCCTTGCTTCCCAAGTTACATCTATATCTCTTTAAGTTTCAATGATGCATCCTATGGCTCTTCAAAGTCCTATAAAACATAATAAATCATAGAAATCATCTAAGAAACATCTCATTCAAAGCCTTTAACTCAATATGCACAAGAATCAAATGGATTTGCCAATAAAACTCAACCTAACAATGACTAAATCATTCTTAAGACATGTATGTCTTAGGAGCTATTAAATGCCACCACACTTGTGCTATTTCTTTTCCTTAAGCAATGACCTAGACATCCACTTAAATAACATCGATTAAGAGTTGAGAATTAATTGAGCACAAACAAAAATCAATAAATGCTTTTGATTTAGTTTATAAATTACAACTCTTTCATGGATTTGTTATTACACACTTAATCACACTATTAATAGCTAGACAACCTTTAATGTAAAATGTCAAACATCTATAAAGTTTCATATGGATCATCATGTAAATTTGTTCAAGGGAATTTTCATTAATATAAAGCATAATTCAAGTTTTAATTTGGAGTAATTTTGGGTTTCACCTTGTATTTAGATGTAAGGACGGAAATTTTTTCATAAATGTCCCCCAATTTCTCAACTCAGTTACTCTTTTCGGCTTGTTTGCATTGTCATCTAACATTTTAACATGAAAGTGAATATTTTATCATGAACACTCCCAATTTTTCAGCTAGCTCATAATTGCAAATGGCTATTAGCTCCACTTAAATACTTCAACCTTTTTATCGATATGAAGCTAGTGAAGTGAATTTTTACTCACTTTATTTAAGCACACATACACTTTTTATTCATTAAAAGTACTGCTTATTCCAAATTCACACAATATTCCATGGGAAAAAATATTTAAAATTTTACATGAAATGAAAAAGGTATCCAGGATCACATGTAGATCACATAAAAAAAAGAAGAAAAGAAAAAATTCTGGGTTAAAAAATCATTCAAGAAAAAATTCAATGCTCACAAAATAAAAAATATTGATGAGGTTAAAAAACTAACATTAATAATCAAACCTCAATTTCAATCATTCAAGATAAGATATTCAAGTCATTCCCATTGGACTTCTAACACATAAAATGTGTTAATATATGATAAAATAAGCCATATTCAACTCGCCACTGGCGATTTTGTCGTAAACTACCAAATTATAAAACCTAACTAGTCCTCGTAATGCAGTAGATGGCACACTTGAGTTAAACCACAAGGAGTTAGAATGTTATTTCTATTTCAAATGTTGCAAAGAAAAAGAAAACAATAACCCATGAAGATGATGAAAGATAAATAAATTAAGATGCAATGAACTTCAGCAAAAAGATAAAAAAAAACAAAGGAAATTTGGAAAAGGTTACTAACAATAACAAAGGAACTATAGTCATGGTATTAGCCTATAGACTCGAATAAGCTCTCAAACCCTTAGTTCTTCTAAATCAAACAAATCTAACAAGCTCTAGAAATGCTCCTATCTCTACTATAACCTAGAATAAGCTCTCTAATTTCAATAGTGAAGACATCTTAAGTACTAAGGAACGACTAACTTAGGTCATCTACTTATAAACTCATAAGATGTAACCTAAAGATATGAGGGTTTATGTTAGTTGATTAAGTATGCTAACAAATATAACTAACTTATTGCTACTTTCGGGAATCGTTATGGACTATTATGTATTACACACTCAACCCTGGCTTTTGGATTAAGAAGTTACCTATAGGGTGATCAAGCCTAGAAGAAACTCCTAATTCTTGACGTGTAACCTAAGTCCCTAATCAACCTAGACCTAAAAGCACTAATTAAAGACAAGTTCAACTCCATTCTCACAATTTTCATCCCTTCATCCTTCTAATATTTCCAAACCCTTAAGAAGATTAACCACATATGTTCATACTGATCAAGATAACCATTAAATAAGCAAAACCCATATCTAAATTAAGAAAATCAAAGATGGAAAATTAACAACTAATCAAAGAAATCAAAATTCAACACTTTACCCATTGCAAACTTAAGTTACTTAAACTAAAAGGCAATTAACTAAAACCTAATTAAACAAAATTGAAATTAACACTCAAAAAACATTCTAGCATATATAAGTTAAACAAAAAGTGAAATTAAATTAATTAAATCCTAAGAACATGCATAAATTCTAACCACCAAGCATAAATGAATCAAAGACACTTAGAATAAATCAAACTCCATTGAATAACACTTTACACAACTTAATATTTGATCAAAACAAATATGGAAAATGTAGAAATCAAACCCTTAAATAAGTGAAATAAAAGCTCAAAAAATGAAAATAAAAACCACCATTCATATATATATAAACATGGTTCATTACAAAGTTAAGAAATTAAGCTATGTATATTAATAACCCAATAAGATATTCTAAAAAAGATGACAACTTCTAGACCTAGGAAAGCATTAAAAATAAAGAAAAAGAAATCAAAACATTTAGCCAACAATATGAACATTTGAACATCGAAAAGAACATCAAAACATTTGGCTAACATACCTACACATTTAGACATGGAAACATAAACATTCGGACATAACCTTTGGAAATTAAAGAAACGGTGATGGAGATGAAGCATTATAAGTGACTTCTAGCAAGCCAGATGTAGTAGGGTGTGTTGGAAAGCTTGGGCAAGCTTAAAAAAGTGATATTAGGGTAAAAGATCCATTAGAGAATCTTAGAGGTCCATTGACATGATTGCAGGCTAAACGTGCTAAAGAGGCTTTTAACAATCTAATGGTGGATCTATATGCAAGAGATGAAGCTAAAACCCTTGTAGACACATTAATTAAGTTTATAATGATGATTCAAGGTTTAGAGCAATGCGTTGGACTTGTTGAAGAAGGCTGAACCTATTGCACAACTTGAAATAGCCTTCTTATTACAACCAAGTTGTTTTGAACATCTTTGGGCCAATTGCTTGGATTTCTTATTCTATTTATTTAGAATGTTTAGTTATTCTATGTAGGAGGTAAATAAGTGGATTCTAGCCTTAAATAAGCCTATTTGCGTTTTGGGTTTGTTTTGGGACTAATAAGTTAGCTTTAAGCTTGTTTGTTAGGAAGTTTGTTCTTTTAGAATAGAATGGACCAAAACCCAATTCTTATCCTTATTAAACTCATCCTATTCAAAAATCAAACTGAGTGCTCTTTTCAATACTTTAGAGAAATCCTTCCTTGATGTTCTCCAAAGACTTGATTTTCATTCAAGCAAGTGCTTATGAAGATCAAACCCATTCCTTATCCCCCCCCCCAATCCTTCCTATATTCTGTGGGTGTCGCGGAAATACCTTCTGAGTCATAATTTCAATCTTATGCAATATTGAACGATTCTTGGATCTTGGATTCTTGATTTGTGTTGAATCCAATTTAAGGTGAAGAGCTTATCAGTTTTTGGTATTAGAGCCATCTTCTATTGCCAAGGTTTGAATTAATTGTGTCTTTTATTTCTGTCCAATTTCATGTCTTTTAAAAGATCTTGAGCTTTCTTGATTCCTTTTGGAATCTTGAATTTGTTTTCTTAAGTCTTTGAGTTTTCCTTGTTTTTGTTATTCCATATTTTTCTTGTGTTTTCTGTCCGTTTCTTTCAGTTCTTATTTAGATAAATCCAATCTTTATCATCTTAATCTTTATTGATTCTAAACTTGTGCATTCAAAGAATTGAGTTTAGCTTGATCTTTTGGGTTCTTGTTGAAGTTTTTGAATCTTGCAATTCTCACATTGATTTTTGTTCTTGATTCTAGTTTTCTTTTAGTTTCTTGCTGATTAAAAGTAAAAAGTAAAATAAAAGAGTGAGAAAAAGTCACAAAAAAGAAAATAAAAGAAAATAAAAGAGATAGAAAGAAATAGACCTAGCTAGAGTTTTTTATAGTTATCCATGTGTTTCTAGCTTCCTAAATCTATAAAGATTTGACTTGTCAATTTGGGTAGAAGAGAAGAACTCCATAAAAGAACTCCTAAAAATGTTCAACTCATTCATATTTGTGTTATTCTTTCTTAGAAACAGCAACTGCATATTTGATTGATCTAGACATGTCTATTACATCTTTTTATAATATAATAATGTTTCTTGCATCCTTTTATGTTCTAAATAGGTCAATTACATCCTTTTCTAATCAAAACACGTTTCTTACATTCTTTTATGATCTAAATAGGTCAATTACATCCTTTTCTAATCAAAACGCATTTCTTGCATTCTTTTACGATCTAAATAGGTCAACTACATCCTTTTCTAATAAAAACACATTTATTGCATCCTTTTATGATCTAAATAAGTCAATTACATCCCTTTCTAATCAAAACATATTTCTTACATTTTTTTCTAATCTAAATAGGTCAATTACATCATTTTCTAATAGAAACCTATTTCTTGCATTCTTTTGTGATCTCAACAGATCAATTGTATCCTTGTTTATCTAAAAACGTCACTTATATTCTTTCTTTAACAGAGCGCATAAATCACATTATGTTTGTTGTGATTAAAGGTGGGGGGTTCTTAGTGTCTCCAAAAAAATCATATTTGTTGACTTTGTTTTTCTTTGGCTATTGTGTTTTCTTGTTTTTCCTTACACAAATTTGCCTCCTGTGAGTCGTTACTAAAGGGGTCTAGGTTGGAACTTGCTCTTTATGGAAGAAAATTTTAGTTTGCAAAGAACTCCTAGAGTAAGGATAGTAGGAGGTAAGTTGTGAGTGATTTAGAGAGCAAACACATGAGTGAGAGCCTAACTTTTTCTTGCGGGTTCTAAATCATGTCCAATACTAGAAATTCATCATCATCTAGTTAGGATAAAGAGGTGGTTGAAGGTGGAGAGTGGGAGATTAATCCATTAGTAGTAAAGTCACAACAACAAACCTTTAAGAAGATGTTTAGAGAGATGGAGAACACAAGGGAGAAGTTGGAGAAAATGTCTTTGAAGTTCAATTCTCAATCTAACCTAAGGGACAGAACACCTAAACCTAGAAGCACCCATTATGACTATGAGGATGATGATGACCAACTTAGTACCTTTGAAGAAGTTGGCAATTATAGAGGGAATAGAGGTGGTCAATGTAGAGGAAGAATGGGTAGAAACATTGGAGGAAGAGTTGGGTATGGGAATGAGAAGGGAGAAGCTAGAGTGGACAGCAACATAGGTAGTATTAAGATGAAAATACCTGCCTTTGTTGGAAAGATGGATCCGGATATGTATCTAGAGTGGGAACAGAAGGTTTAGTTAGTGTTCGAGTGCCATAATTTTTTTTTATGAGAAGAAGGTTAAATTAGCAACCTTTGAGTTTAGCGATTATGTAACTTGGTGGGATCAATCGATTGTATCTAGGAGGAGAAACCAAGAACTACTAATTAGCTCTTGGGAGGAGATGAAAACTATAATGCAGAGGAGATTTGTACCGAGCTTATATTATAGAGAGCTACCAAAGACTATAAAATCTAACTCAAGGCAATAAAACCATGGAGGAATACTACAAAGGGATGGAGGTGGCAATGGCACAAGCAACATAGAGGAAGATCGAGAAGTTCCAATGGCTCATTTTGTTTGTGGTCTCAAAACTAAAATTGGTAATGTAGTGGAGCTACATCATTATGTAAAGTTAGAAGAAGTTGTACACATGGCTATGAAAGTTGAAAGACAACTTAAAAAGAAGTATAGTAACCGTGTAAGTTTTCTATTATAGGAACTATATCTTAGAGAAAACAGTGGAGTAAAAAGGAAGATAAATCTCCAAATAGAATGTTTGAAATACCCAGGCCTAAAACAATACAAGGAGAAAAAGACAAGGCTAAATCTTCTTTAAATTCAAGGAGCAGAGATACTAAGTGTTTTCAATGCACAGGAAGAGGTCACATTGCATCTCAATGTTCTTTAGGCATGAGGGTTATTTGTTTAGGGAGAACAGGTTGTGCATTCCCTAATGTTCCTTGAGAAAGTTATTAGTTAAAGAATCACATGGAGGAGGTTTAATGGGTCATTTTGGTATTAAAAAGACTCTCAAAATTTTGAATGAACACTTCTTTTGACCACACATGAGGAGAGACGTAGAAAGAGTGTGTGGGAGATGCATAACAGGCAAGCTAAATCAAGAGTTCAGCCTTATGGCTTGTATAAACCATTGCTATACCTAGTGAACCATGGGTAGATATTTCCATGGACTTTGTTTTGTTACCTAAGTCTGGGAAAGGTCATGATTATGTATTTGTAGTTGTTGATAGGCTCTCTAAGATGGCAAACAATGATGCATCATACATAGTTGAATTATTCTTTTCTGAAATTATTAGCTTGCATGGGGTTCCAAAAAGCATTGTTTCTAATCGTGATGAAAAATTTTTAAGTTATTTTTGAAAAACTTTGTGGGGTAAGTTAGAAATAAAAATTTTATTTTCTACTACTTGTCATCCACAAATTGAAGTGGTAAAAGAACTCTAGGTTCTTTGTTGAGTGCTTAACATGGGAAGAATCTTTGCCATTTATTGAATTTGCTTACAATTGAACCATGTACAGTGGTAATGGATTTTCACCATTCGAAATTATTTATGGCTTTAATCCTTTGTCTCCTTTAGATCTTATTCCATTGCCACTAGGTGAAAGACACAACTTGGATGGAATGAAGAAAGCTGAATTGGTGAAGAAACTTCATGAAAAGGCAAGGCAGAACATAGAAAGAAAAACGCAGAAATATGAAAAGCAAGCCAACAAGGGTCAAAAGCAAGTGATATTTAAACCAAGAGATTGGGTTTTGATGCTCTTTAGAAAGGAAACGTTTCCCAACTAATGAAAATCTAAGTTGCAAACACGTGGAGATGGATCATTTCAAGTGGTGGAAAGGAACAATGATAATGCATACAAGATTGATTTGCCAGGTGAATATGGTGTTCATACTACTTTCAAACTTGCTGATTTATCTCCTTTTGATTTTGCAGAAGAAGAAGCTAATTTTAGGACAAATCCTTTTGAGGAGAGGGGGAATGATGGAGATGAAGCATTACAAGTGACTTCTGGCAAGGCAGAAGGAGTGGGATATGTTGGAAAGCTTGGACAAGCTCAACAAAGTAATATTAGGGCACAAGATCCATTAGATAGTCTTGGAGGTCCAATGACATGATCGCAGGCTAAACATGCTAAAGAGGCTCTTAACAATCTAATGGTGGATCTATATGCAAGAGAAAAACCTAAAACCCTTGGAGACAGGTCAATTAAGTTTATAATGATTACTCAAGGCTTGGAGCAATGTGGTCAACTTGTTAAAGAAGGTTGATCCTGTTGCACATCTTGAAACAGCCCATTTGATACAACTAGGCTGTTTTGATCATCATTGGTCCAATTTCTTGGACTTCTTATTTTATTTATTTAAAATGTTTAGTTATCTTAGCTAGGACTTAAATAAGTGGATTCCAGCCTTAAATAAACTTATTTATATTTTGGGTTTGTTTTAGGCGTGCCTAATCAACTTGTTTTAAGCTTGTTTGTTAGTAAGTTTGTTCTTTTAGACTAGAATTAGCTAAAACCCAATTCCTATCCTTATTAAACTCATCTAGGTCATTAGGGTTAGTATAAATGCTCTTTATTTTGTGATTTGTAGGCAGACTTCATTCATTCAATATTCAGAAATCAAATTGAGTGCTCTTTTGCATTGCTTTGGAGAAATCATTCCTTGGCTTTTTAAAGACTTGATTTTCATTCAAGCAAGTGCTTGTGAAGATCAAACCCATTCCTTGTCACCCCCAATCCTTCCTATATTATGTGGGTGTGGCGAAAGTACCTTCTAAGTCATTATTTTGATCTTGCGCAATATTGAATGATTCTTGGATCTTGGATTCTTCATTTGTGCTTCATCCAATTTAAGGTGAAGAGCTTATCAATTGTTGCAACATGAAATATGTCTCTCTTAATGGAAGATTTGATCTCCTCAATCTCTCCATGTTTCTTATATGTTTTTGGATGT
>JAOXYD010226683.1:0-18399 GCA_028565735.1 Pinacopodium congolense
TTGTTTTAAGGCTCAATTAAATCATCAATCATCTAATCCATAACTAATTTACACATTTGGTAATTTTCAGAATTTTTTAAAAACAATTAAAAATAATTTTTGAAGTTTTTAACCCATTTACTCAAAAAATCTACAACCACCAAAATGTATTACTTAGAGTATGACATAGGGAATGGTCCCATGAAATCAATATCCTAATCATAAAAATTTTCACATACTAAAATGTTATTTAGTAGCATTTCATGTGTCCTAGATATATTTCCAAACTTTTGGCAATTGTCATAAGACTTGACAAATTGAAATGCATCCCTAAATAAGGTACGCCAATAAAAATCACACTCCAACACCTTATGTGCAAACTGAATATGCCCAAAGTTTCCTCCGGTCTCTCGAGAATGGAAATGTCTTAAAGTGGAGGGTACTTCCTCTGCAGGTATACATCTCTTAAAGATGCTATCAACACCTATCTTATATAAGAATGGGCTATACTAAAAATATCTTTTGATTTATGTAAAAAATTTCTTCTTTTATTAGTATGAAAAATCAGCAGGTAGAATATTAGTAGCCAAATAATTAACAATATCCACATACCATGGTAAGGTAATTATAGCTAGTAATTTTTCTTTAGGAAACACCTCCTTGATGTATTGGTTTTCTCATTTTCCATCACTTCTTCACTCAAGTGAGATAAATAGTCAACCACAAAGTTTTCTTTTTCCTTCTTATCTCTGAGTTTGTACAAGGAGAACCCATTGAACTAATCGTTGCTATGTATCCAATTTTTTTATCAAGTACTTAACCGTTGAATGGTTTGTATACAAAATATCCTTAAAAAGCTCCAAATAGGACCGAAAGTTATCAAAGGTGAACAACACAACTAACATCTCCTTCTCAGTGCTAATGTAATTTATTGGGCATCATTCAAGGTTACATAATATATTAAATGAAATATATTGCCTCTCCTTTGCCCCAAAACAGCATAAACTATATAATCACTTGCATTACACATCAACTCAAATAAAAGAGATCAATTAGATGATAACAAAATACATGCACCAGTGAGCTTCTCCTTTAATAATTGAAAAAAACACATACATCTATCATTAAAATTAAATATAGCATCTTTGATCAACAACTCAGTAAGGGGTTTGGTTATCGTAGAAAAATCCTTAATAAATCGCTTATAGAGTCTATCATGTCTTATAAATTTTCAAATTATTCTAACTGAATTTGGTGGTGGAAGTTAAGTAATTACTTCTATTTTTGCTAGATTTACTTCTATTCCACTACTCGAAATCTTGTGATCCAATATAATACACTCTTGCATCATAAAATAACATTATTCTCAATTCAAAACCAAATTGGTTTCTTCACATTTTCTTAACACATTCTCCAAATTTTCTAAATAAACATCAAACGATGTACCAAAAACATAAAAATTATCCATGAAAACATCAATGCAAGTCTTAATTATATATACAAAATAGCCACTATAGAGTGCTAAAAAGTGGCAAGTACATTACATAAGATGAAAGGCACGCATTTATAAGTGAAGTTACTGTAGGGACAACTAGAAATTGTCTTTTCCCTATTCTCAGGGGCAACAAGAATTTAAAAATATCCGTTGTACCAGTCTAAGACACAATGAAAAAAATGCTCAGCTAATCTTTTGATAACTTGATGAATGAATGGTAGAGGAAAGTGATCCTTTCCAGTGACATCATTTAACTTTCGATAATCAATACACATATGCCATCTTGTGACTTTTCTATTAGCAATCAATTAATCTTTCTCATTCTTCATCATTGTAGTTCCTCCTTTCTTAAGTACCATCTAAACGAAATTGACTCAAGTAGAATTAGAGATGGGAAAGATGATGCTAGCATCCAAGAGTTTTACTAGTTCACTCTTCACCACCTCCTTCATATTCGGATTTAGTCTGCACTGAGGTTAGACCAAGGGTTTACTCCTTCTTCCATGAAATTTCTATGAGTGTAAATGGAAGGACTTAATCTTTTGATGTTAGCTAGAGTCCACTATTGCACATTGATGCTCTTGAAGCGTGCTCAACAATTTCTCCTCTATCGTATCAGTTAATGACGATGAAATAATCATAGGTTATTGAGATGGAGGTCACAAAAAGGCATACTTAAGATGCAAGGGAAGAGGCTTAAGGTCTGGAGTCAGTGGCTCTTCAATTAGATGGTTTTGGAAAGGATTTGATTAGTCTATCTAAAGGCTTAAACCTTCTACATTGAATCTGAATAAAGGTCTCTTTCCCAGCGTTCAACTCTTCCATCACTTCTTTTACTTTCTCTTCTTCTAATTTTAAAGAACATGAATGGGTCAATGTCTTTTGTAGAGGGTCTGAACATAGAAAAATGGATGGGTCACTTGGAATAGAATGACCTCCAATGAAGTTGCATGAATCCATGGTAGAGGGATGCTTCATTACTCTGAAGGCATTAAACTCAATCTCTTCATATTGAAGCCTAAATATAAGCTTGCCTCCATGTACATCAATCAATGACCTTGTAATAGCCATGAATGGCATTCCCAAAATGATGGGCACTGCACTTTCCCCTTCCATTTCCAAAACAAAAAAATCAACAAGAAATATGAATTTATGAACCTTCACAAACACAGCCCCAATGATTCCTCTTAGATAGGCAATAGATCTATCAACCAATTGTAATGAGAACTTTCACCCTTAACTTCCTTCTTTTTCTTCTTCTCCTCGGCTCTCTCTCTTCTATCATCTTATCTTTCTTTCTCTTTCTTTTCATTCTCTTCCTTTCTCTTATAGCTTCACTCTTTCAATCTCAATCTATCTTCCATTTTTTAGGATAATAGACTCGACATGCTCTTTAGGATTGGCTTCATTAGTATTAGGTGATTCACTAGGTAGACTCCCCTGTAATAGTTATGTGATTTGCCTAATTAAATCTCTTGATTCTTGATAGATGCTTCATTATTTTGCATTCTTGATTTATTAGATTAGATGTATTTAAGCACTATCTCTTCAAAAATAGACGATTCTCTTAAAGGTTAATTAGCTCTAAAGCCAGGTAAAGCGGCTCTTCGAGGATTAACTTGAGGTGATTGTTGATAGTTTTGATTGTTACTCCATGAAATGTTAGGATGATTTCTCTAACTAGGATTGTAAGTTTTTGAAGAAGGGTTTCCTCTTTACTTATTGAAATTTGTAACAAACTACGCTTTCTCAAATTCTTGAGTAAAATGACTACCTTCTTGACACTCTAAAAATGAATGAGAGGTACTACTATAACTTTCACACTTAATTCTATGAGTACTACTACCAATGCCACTCACTAAACTATCTAACTTATTGTTCAGTACTTCCATTTAAGCTGCAAGAGCTACTATATTATTGATTGCATGAACATTATATGGCTTCTAAGGATGGCATTTAGAATTGTACTAAAAATTAATTGTTACCATATCCTTAATCAAATTGTAAGCTTCGTTCAGAGTCTTCTTCATGACATTACCTCCGACCGCAACATCAATGGTGCTATGATTCGAAGGTGTAAGACTAATGTAGTAAATATCCATTTGTTGCCACATATTGAATCCGTGGATATGACACTTAGTAAGCATCTCTCTAAATCTCTCATAAGCCTTATATAGACTTTCATTCTTGTACTACACAAATGAGCTAATCTTAGTTTTTATTTTTTCTATCTTAGTAAGTGAGAAAATTTTAGTTAAGAATAACTTTATCAAATCATTTGAATTAGTAATTGAACTAAGTTAAAGTGTGGACAGCCAAACTTTAGCTTATCTCTAAGAAAAAAAGAGAAAAATCTAAGCTTAATTTCATCTTTTGAAACCCTATTTCTTTTGAAGAGATCACATGTATCAAGGAAATTTTGCAAGTGCTCATTCTAATACTCTAAAGCTAATACACCAAACTGTAAAGATCTAACCAAGGAATTGACATTATAGGGTATTTCAAAGTTATTGGTATTGATTGTGGGACAGATAATAATAACTAAAAATCTATCTCTATTTTCCATTGCTATCTCCATCATGATTGGTTCTCCAGATTCATCTTAAGGTCAAATAATTACATGTTCCTCGGGATCCATTTCTATAGGCTCAGATTCAATGTCATTAGTTGTTCCTACTTGAAAAGGATTAGATGTGATAGCTCATGATTTTGTCTTTTCCCTACGAAGTGTAAGCTTAAGTTCTAGATCAAAGTCAATTATTTTAGGATTTTGGCTCCACGTATGCATATAAAATTAATGAAAAGAACTAAATAAAAGTAAATACTAACTAGACAAATAAACAACACAAATAAGATCATAAAAAAGCAACAAAACCATTCAAAGTCAAAAATAACAAAATAAATGCACAAAAATTCAAAAAATTTAGGAAAATAATATACACGTCTTAGAGTAATTGACACCAATTTTGCCTAATATTCTAGCTCTTTCTCTAGTAATGGTACCAAAAAATTGTTGTGTTGGTTATGTGACTCGAGTTTTTGAACAATTTTTACTTTGAATTTAACCAACATATAGGCAAGTGTACCTATCAAACAAGTAATATAATAGAGTATTTTTAAGACCTCAAGTGTTGGTCCCATAGGGAAATTATATAATTATTAGGCCAATTAGCTTATAATTATCTAGGAAATTCCAAATGATTGATTAAAAATCTAGAAAATACTAATTTAACTTAACTTACTTCAAACAATATAAAATGACTTCTAAATTGTTTTCAAAAATTACCAAATTGTGGAAATTAGCTAAGGATAAGTTTTCCAATGAATTAATTGACCAATTAACATTTTTAGGGGTTGATTTAGAGTATTTTTACAATTTCAAGACAAAGATATGGTTAAGACTATGTCTTCTCTCTATTCATCCTAATTTGAAGTTGGTCAAGCATCAAATTAAGTTAATAGGCTTTAAGATTAGGAAGTTATCCCCTAGAATTTCAATATTAGAACTTAAATTCTCACAAATAATCAAGGGTTGGTTATGTAATGATTAATCTGTCTTATTTATTAATTATTCCAACAACCTAAGCTAATTTCTTAAATCTTAGATCATCTTTTAATCTTTTCTTAAGTAGCCATATTAAAATTAGAAGGTTCAACCCTTCAATAAACAAAAGCAATCCCGTAATCATGCATAAAATCTCACTTAATTCCTTTACACACCAATCCTTAACTAAAAAGTAAATCAACCACAAATGATTATTAAAGTAAGTAAAACAGTTATCTTAAGTAACATACTTTGAGTAATCACAAATAGCATCGTAAATAATGAGTTTAAAGATAGAGAACACTTAAGAGAAGCTCCTAAATGATTTACAAGTTTTGGACAGTGATCTCAACTAAAACAAAACTCAAATTCATCAATCAAACCTTAAGAAAATTAAACAATAAGAAGAGATATAAGCTTAAGAACAATGCTTTGATTAATCATAAAAAAAGAGCATAACAAAAGTAATCTGAGTTTGAAAAATGCCGTAGATGATTTCCAAGCTTAGATATGTTTCTTAACAGCAAGCTCCAATGTTAGCAAAGTAGACAACAACTTAAAATCGAAATTACCAAGTGTTTGAAACATAAGAACATTAAGAACATTAAAGAGAAAAGTTTTTTTTAAAACTTGAGAACTTTAAATATGATCTCCTCTCAATGATGGCATGTCTTTTGTGTTTTTCCCTTCTTTAGAGGCTTAAGGGCATCCCACTTGATCCTTCTTAGATAGAGAATTAATTGGAAGTATGCCTCAACCGAAATCTAGGAGATTTGGTAGAGAATGTTCTGGCTGTGCCTACTATGGTGTGTTGACTTAAACCTCTACGGTTGGTGAGCAACCACTATATATATCCTACTATAAAAAACCTCTACGTGGGTTCCTAAGAGTCCTATGTAGGTCTTTCTAAACCCATGTAAATCTTCTAGAGGGTTCTAAATTTGCAAAATTTTTGTATAATTCTCCAATTAGTCTCTATTTCTTGCAAATTAAACAATTTCAATCAAGAATTAAACATTCAAACATGAAATTATGGGTCAAAATATAATAAAATCCATTTAAAATACAATCAATTTGACCCCTATCAGTAGCCAAGGTAGACTGGAAAGAACTATGTAGACCTAAATAGTAGGGGCTTAGAATTATCAAAACTGCCATCAGGGCTAATGTCTGCCTTGCCAAAAGAATTTAGAGGTTGTTTATAGATAAACAAAACCTCTAGGTCAATGGATGAACACTTATGTCCTTAAAGATCGAAGCTTGTAGGAGCTAAATACATTTATAAATGCTTTTTTATCAATGATGTAGCTCTTACAGGTGAGGTTGATGCTCAACTCTACACTATACCATCGAGTTGGTAATGGTATGTAGACCTCGTTGTAGTTTGACAATTGGTCCAATGTAGGACCCTTACACTTGATTCCAAGTTTTGGAAATCTTCTGAACTTATATGTAGCAGATCCCTAAGTAGCAGTGTTGGTTTAAGGTAATAGTTGGATAACAAACACATGTACAGCCACCCAATAGAGCTACATTCTTCCAGGGAGTCTGCCTAACTAGAATATAGGTGATGCCATTATATGGATAATGTATAGGTTTGTCATATTCACAATAAATCTCATAGGTAGTTTTTTACAGCGTCGAGTCCTTCTGTACGATGTCATAAACTGGTGTCGTTTGAGTTGAATTTACTAAAGGTCTCTTTTATATTATGGTTTTCCATCCTCAATCACCTAGCCACACGAGATAGACTATGTGATCCCCATATTTCAATGGAAATTATTGCCTGTGCAATGAAGCAAGGGAAACAAGAGATTACCTATTCTTTAATTATTTTTATACGTAATTTCTGTGAGAAGAATTGCAAAGTTTATGTAGTCACTACATGCCTTTGTAAGACTAGCCACTCATAATAGATTGGTTGGCACAGGCTAGAAACCTTCAATTAGGGGACTACATAATTTACATAATTATATTGAGTTATGTAGTGTATGTAATATGGAAGGAATGTAATACCATCAGGCATGGCAAGAGTCGAAGACCAAGGGTGGAATTCAATAGTTAAACACTGGCATGGATGCTTGAGGTGATCTATCCTTAGCTTCCCCACCTAGCATGCTCTAAAGCTCCACTTATCCATTAACAATTGCAAGATGTTGATGGCAATTAATCTGAGGAACAATGCCTCACGTGTTATTGGATTATTTAACTAGGAAATATAAGCCTTAAATGGACTTCTACTTAGAGTATTAGCTCGTTAGCTTCAATATTGCTATGTTTTGTAATCATGATTCTTGAGCTTTGGTTCTTAGTCTTTTTATTGGACAATATCTCTTGTAATAGCTTCATATCAATTTAATTTATTTAATTTTTTAAAAAATACAAAGACTATGCAATAGACAAATGCAGCTATCATAGTTTGATTAAAGTTTGAATTTTCAATCCCATAAGGAATGTTTTTTATTACTAGTATTATTATGCTCATTATTATCTAACATATTCAAATTAAGGATTTATTGATTGATTAACTAAAATTAAACCAACAACTAATTTAAAATGCAAACGCAAATTCACTAGGATTTATAAGCAATCAAAGAAGTTAGGATTTGAATGATTAATCCCCTAGGACTTGTTCTTGTTCATCATTCGACTTCAATTTAATGGATTTTTTAGAATTTACTTAAATTGTAGATTCAATAACATGAATTATATTCTTTCTCGAGTTATACAATTCCTATTCCCTTGATAAATTAAGTAGAAGTTCTCCTTATCTCAAAATATTAATTGAATGCATTAACACATTCTATGGAACCTATTATTTTTATTAGATTCACACTTAATTTGGAAATTTCATGTAAGTCTATCTCTAAGTCTCCATGCAAGATTCATTACCTATAGGTTAATCTAATCATAAAAATGATCTCTCTATCTAAATACATGAAATCAAATAATTGAAAGTGAAACTCACGTTTGCGTAACAATCAAAACCAATTTCATTAATCCCACATATAATTCTAAGAAAAATTTTGAAAGTTCAATGTTAAATCAATATCAAGTATAATAAACACTACATCTTAGGTTTCATAAACACTTACATCCTATAAGAAAAATAGTTCCTAGTAATATTGAAATAAGCACCAATAATCACAAAAGAAATAGGTATTGAAAAGCTCATTATGATAAAGCTTGAACCCTAAAATCTGTTATGGCTATTGCTAAAAAATCAAATTTGATCTTCATTTTTTTTTTGTTCTTCATAAAAGCTTCTCCTCCCAATCACTCAAAACCTTGTAAAGATGGTTTAAAATTCTCCCTTGGCTCTTGGTGGTGGCTATAGGCTTTTATGTAACCAAAAGTCCCTAAGAAAATACCTAAAATTGAGTTTAATACCCAAAAAGCTCATAGTCCCATAGCCTATCTCATGGTGGTAGAACTAGCAGCGTACTCTTCTATCCAGATTTCACAATTAGGGACATGGTTGTGACCTTAGTTATGACTCCTCTGCTGCTTTGCTCATTTTGGTGTTTTCTTGTTTGACTCACTATAGTTTTATGCCATGGACGTGAGATAAAGTATGGCACTCTAAGACTTAATGCTTTTATCCTTAAATTGATTCCACAATCTATTTAACTCCATATGAGCATCAAATTCCTCACCAAGACCTATAATATATATATATATATATATTGAAATCATTATAAGCAAAATCTTATTCAAGTATTAACCAAATATGCATTATTAGCATGGAAACACCGGTTAAACCTAAGGCCATGTTTAGTTTCACTTTAATTTTTGGTTTTGGTTTTCTATTTTTCTAAACACAAAAATCGATAAAGAAAACATACTACTACAGTATAGAAATCGAAAAAGAAAACACAATACCCAATACAAAAATACAACAACCATAACAAAAAAGTAAAAACTACAACCCAACTAAACATGCCCTAAGATTATAATCTTGAAAATGTGCCTAAAAAATGTATAGATTGAGCATTATCATATCCTCCTACACTTAAACTATTATTTTTCCTCAAGCAATAACTTAGATACTTCACTTAAAACAATCTTGATTAAGAGTTGAAAGCTAATTTAGTACAAAAAATTACAAGTTAACACCTTTGATTTAGTGTACAAATCACAAACACCATCATGACTAAGACATTATTATGACATGCAATCACACAGTTAGTAAGAAGTAGTCCTTAATTACTTAATATATAATATCAAGTATCTAAGTAATTTCATATGGATCGTCATACAAATTGAGTCAACGATGCGAAAACAAATAGACCAAAACAAAATTCAAGTTTAAATTATAGCATATATTTAGAGATTATCTAGTCTTTTAACTCTAGGGTAAATATCTTATCATAAATAACCCAAGGTTACTCAGCTAGGATATCTTTTTTAGCTTGTTTAAGATGTTATCTGACCTTTTTATGGGAAGGTGAATACCTTATCGTAAACACCCCTAATTACTCAACTAGATCATTTTTTAAATGGATACTAGTACCACTCATAAACTTCAATCTTTTAATGGTACGAGCTAATAAAGTGAAAAATTTTACTCACTTATCTCAACAAATAGAATTTTTATTTTTATTTTTATTTGTTTTTATATTATGCATCCTATTCCAAATTCACATAACAATCTATATGAGATGTCCTTAGAAACTTAATATTAAACAAAAAGGGTCGTTCTCACTTAACATATACAAATAAGTCAAAATAAAAAGAAAACGAAAATTTTAAGGGTTAGAAATCAATATAGAATTAATCAATGTTCACTAAATTAACAACATCAATTATATAAGAATACAACAATTAACAATTAACTAATAATTAAGATTAATTTAAGATGAACTATCTAAGCAATCACGTTTAAACTCCCAATAACTTAAGTGCGTATGGTAAATAGATAGTATGGCATCTTCATTTTCCCCTTTACACTTAAATCAAATTATCCTAAATTTGAGGATGAAAAAAAAATTAAGTATGATAAGTTTATAAGGAAGAAAAGAACATCACTCCCCTAAAATTTTAAGTCTAATGGTAGGCATGTTGAGAGAATCATATTCCATTTGATGTAATTTGAATGTTTTTAAGAAGATGATCAAAGCTTGTTTTTCATTACTTAACTAACATCATTAAATACAAACTTGCAAAATGAATAGATTAAGATTGAAAAAATAACATAAACTGAAATAAACGAACATAAAATTAAAAGAAAAGAAATCCTATAAAATGAAAGAATGTCAAGTTTCCTCCCAACAAGCTTTTATAATCATTAGAGTCTATGCCTTGCCTGGAATGTGGAGGATTTGTCCTCAACCACTTAATCATTGAAATCTCCACCTATGTACAACTGAAGTCAATAACCATTGAGTTTAAAAGTCCTCTGGATGTGAGATCTCTATAGCACCATAAGGAAAAACCTTGTTAACAATAAAAGGTACAATCCATCTAAACTTAAGCTTAACTAGGGATAACCAAAGTTTGGAGTTGAAGAGAAGAACGAGATCCCTCAGTTTAAACTCCTTGATGTTTTTAATGTTTTGACCATGCCACCTCTTTGCCTTTTCCTTGTAAAATCAAGAGTTCTTATAAGCTTCTAAGTGCCGCTTATTAAGTTCATTCAACTGGAGGAAACACTTATGACCTCCATGTTCTAAATTATAGTTAATAGATTTAATAACCCAATATGCCTTGTGTTCAACCTTAACTAGTGGATAACCCAATTTTCCATAAACTAGCCTATATATTGTAATGACAATTGGCATTTTATATCTTATTCTAATAGCCCATAGAGGATCATCTAATTTTACAGACTAGTCCTTCCTATAGCTTTCGATTATTTTCTCTATTATCCTTTTTAGTTCCTATTTATGACCTCTAGTTATCCATTAGTTTGGGCATGATGGGTAGTAGCTACTCTATGTACCATACCAAATTGTTTAAGAATGTTTTCAAATTATTTGTTACCAATTTGGTACCTTTATCACTAATAATAACCTTAGGTGCTTCAAATAGTATAAATATATTTTTTAAGGAAACTGATAACTATCTTAACATCATTAGTGGATAAAGCTTGCACTTCTACCCATTTAAAGACATAATCCATAGCTACTATGATATACCTATTGCTAAAAGATATTGGAAATGGACTTGTAAAATCAAGCCCCTATACAACAAATGTTTCATATACATTATTGTTAGTTAGAGCATCTCGTATTAACAAGAGAGGTTACCTAATCATTGGTAACTATCACGTGTGTCCACATATCTTTTTGCATCTTTAAATATCATAGGCCAATAGAAACCTAATTCCAAGGCCTTTTTAACAGTGCCATTTGCAAGATAGTACCCTCTTTTTTTTAATGATAATGTTTCAAGATCTTCTCTATTTAAACACATCTCTTAATTATATGATCTACACATATACAAAATAAGTATGGGTCTTCTTATAAGTAATGCTTTAAATCATAGAAGAATTTCTTCTTTTACTAATAAGTCATCCTTTTTGGTAGGATATAGCCTATTAGATAATTAGCATAGTCAGTAAACTAAAGTGTATCAGTATACCGAGTGATTACTGTATAAAGGCACTTGTTAGGGGATGTGTCATTGATGTCTTCCTCCACTAGCTCTTCTAATTTATTATTCTTAAGGCCAGAAAGATGGTTTTTAGTTAGATTTTCTGCACCCTTCCTACTTTAGATTTCCAAATCAAATTCCTGTAACAATAATACTCATCTTATTAGTCTTAGTTTAGCATCAATCTTAATCAACAAATACCTAAGTACTAAATGATTTATAGAAATGATGACTTTGGAAATTATAAGATATGATCTAAATTTATCAAAGGAAAACACAACGAAAAGCAACTCCTTCTTAATAGTTGTATAATTTTCTTGCACATCAATTAACATCCTACTCCCATAATAGATGGGTTGAAAGTGTCTATGCACTGTCCATATACGACTCATACTGAATAGTCACTAACATCACACATAAGTTCAAAAGGTAACGCCTAGTCAGGTATAACCATGACTGGGGAGTTAGTCAATTTATCCTTTAAAAAATTAAATGCATACAAACACTCATCATTAAAATTAAAGACCACATCTTTTTCAAACTCTTTAAAAGTTTTCCAAATTGTCTCAAACATTCCAAACACATTCTTTCCACTTCACTATCAATTCATACAACTTCTTACAAATTATTTTAGACACCAAGACATTTCAATTAACCTTGAACACAAAAATATATCTTGATTTGTGCAACTTTTTCATTTCAAGGAAACTTCCAAAGTTTCCAAAACTTCAAAAGCTTTTCAAATTTTATCTAAACTTCTCTAACATCTCTTGACTTAATCAAATTCAAACAACTTCAAATAAGGTCAAAAAATATCTCAAAGTATTTCAATCTTTTCCTAAATTCCTCTAAACCAAAATTGCCTTCAAACCTTATCTCAATCAAAATAAAAAACCCATACATACATTCAATCAAACTCTAAAAAAACTTCAAAACACTTTGGCACATTAAGAGGAATTCTTTAAAAACAATTCACCACATTTACTCTTGATACTTAATTTCATCTTATTTGAAAAACCTTAATCCATTATGAAAACTATAAAGGAATCTTATAATGCAAATGTAATAAATAAACTCAAATAAATTCTAAAAACAAACCATTAGTAATAATAAATGTTGTGTCATCATCAAAACCAGTGATTAGAAGCTCCTTTGAGTCAACAATTTCCATCTTTTTAATGATAATAAAATATGTGATATTACGGGTACATAAAAAAACCAAAACACACATATGCAAAATGTTTCATATATAATGCTTCATGCTTTATGGAATGACTAAATGCTAAATTATTCCTCCTTTTTACTTATCACTCTCCTTAATATCACAAAACACTCTCCCCTTCTTAACATCCTAAAAAAGAATCGAAAAGCTACCAAATGTTAATCAATTTAATGGCAAAAATTAAACTTAATACCAATTATTAATAAAAACATTTATTATTAAAAGAGTTCATAAAATACCATTTTTTATAATAGAATTCATAAGTTGTTAAAAATCAAAAGATACCATTTTTTAAATAACAATAAATTAATTAATGGTAAAACATCTCTATAGGAGTTACAACCAAAATTGATAATGCATCTTCCTTTACAGATATGCCCATATGAGTTACACCTATAATAATTAGCTTTGTCTTCCAATACATCTACTAATCTACCAATGATATCTTCCTGTATAACTTTAGGCTTATCTATATATTCATTCATTTAATTGTGAAGCCTTTTTTCCATTGCAGTTTTATGTGTCCAGCCATTTCCTATAATTTAAGGTCACTTAACTTGCTGCTTGCAATCTTGCTGTAACTATTAGTCATCGTCTTCCAATAGTTTTATTATTAATGATGGGTTTGCACATACGATTCAACGTATGGCTAACCATATGTTCTAGATTCTATTAATATTGGAGATAGTCAGCGATTCTTTCTTTGATTCTTAATTGCTATAGGCCCTTCTATTTCTTTTAATCCATAGGTGATAAACCATATAACTTAATGAGATTCTAAACAGTAATTTATATCTTAAACATGTGCCTTTCTAATTGATAGTGCAATATTTCCTTGCCATTCAGCTGTAATTTTCATAACTAAATCAAGGACAACCAAATGTGTTTGACATGTGCACAATAGAAAAAAATGATTAAATGATTCCCTTTCTCTTTTACATAGTGAGCATGTTTCATAGATGTTTAAAAAATTCCCTAACATGTCTCTTATAATTAGTTTGACCTTAATAAGCAACCAAAGTATAAAGAATACTCTTAGATGAGAGTGTCTAAACCATATTAGTTTGTTCCATTTTTCCATAAGTTGTTGCTATCTTATAGCATCTCGACAAGAGCTATTAGTAAATACACTCATTATTATTGTTAACCAAATCACTTTGTCCAATTCCTACATTGTTATAAAAGAGTTGAAGAAAACATATAAATTGTTAAAAAAAATTAAGTCAATCATAATTTTGAAAAATCTTTATCAATCATTTTAAAAAATTCTCATAAACATGCAAAAGTTTTACAAAACTACCTATCTCTCTTCCTATCATCAAGATTAACAATCATATTCAATTAAACTAAAAGTTCAAATACTAATTATAAATGAAACTCCCCCTTAATTCATGCATTAAAATAAATTATACTCCCCTTAGATATATACATTAATTCACTTGAGCGTGAAGACATGGGATTTAAAGACACATTATGCATCAAAATAATATATTATATGCAATTTTTACATAAAAAATACATGTTAAATTACAACATGCATGTTATGCATCAAAAGCATATAGTTCAAATATTATGCATTAAAAATGCAAAATATAAGTACAATTATGATTTAAAAAATGACTCCTCTTAAATGAAGCAACTAATATCACACAAGCTTGTCCTATAATCACATAAAAACAATCAAAAAATGTGAAAAGATGTGCTCTCCCTAAATTTATACATTATGAAAATTTTAATTACATAAGGGGAAATACTTATTCAAAAAAATTTTTAAAAAAATTTACACATTTTCAATATAATACTACTGGTAAAAATGACACCAATTGCAAAAGTTATACAAATTTCAAAAATCATATTACCTAATTCATGCAATGCATAATTTTCAAAAAATCACGCACCATTTTCAATACAATGCATTAATTTTATAAATAGTATAAAGTCTCCCCTTAAGCACATGCAAAAATTCTTTCTACCTAAAGCATGTATACCAAGCTCAATATTCTTAAATCAATCACATATCTCAAAATGTATGCTAATCCAATATTTTCAAATCAAACTTGTACCTCCTTTTAGTGTCACCATTGAACACCATATTTTCTACTTTTTACTTGATTTAATAATATTGCTTGGTTGGCCCATATGAGGTCTTCATAGTGAATTTTCCACTTCTACTTCAAGGTTAGAGATACCTCTTTCTTGCTTCCTTACTTGACACTAATTTAGTGGCAATTGATGTTGACTTATAAAGCAAAGAATCGATGTGTTATAAGCACCAACATAAACATGAATTATTATAGTTTAAATTTGATGCCTTTCTTAATATATATTTGTAAAAGTTTTCTAAACAACCTATGTTTTTCAAAACAAAAATTTTTCATATCTAACATTACCATAAAAATAACATCTTAAACATCCATAATGAAACATGTGGTTGTTATGGACATATGCATTCCAAAGCTTTTTTTTCATTGTAAGCACTCATTGTATAATGATGTAACTTTGGATGGGTATGAGAGGTGTGCCTATATGAATGTATGTATGGAATACGACCATGAAACATGTCTTTTTTTTAACATGAGACCTAAATGCATTTCTAACTCTTATAACACTATATGCTCTCCCTTGATGATAATGAGGCCTAGTTAAATAAGGTTACATGTAGGAAGTATGATCATGTATAAAACCATTATGCCTAACACGTGACTTAGGTTAGTAAGAATAAGGCCTAAATGTATGTATATTTTTTCCTCGATGAATTTTAAACCTAAGGTTTAAATATGATGTGCTCCAAGTGTTCTAAACATGCATATGAGAAGCATGAGAATATGTTGGACCTCTTTACCTATCTTGATTCCAAGATGCATCATTTTAAATTTTTGCATGCTTATAAAAACTATGCTTATTTCTCTTTAAATGCACGCCTTTCTTAAATTTGATCCTAGATGCATACATGAATGTATGATGACTCTTCCTAGGATATGATTTTGATGAAGATATAACATTGTCTAATGACGGCTTAAGCATATTTTCATCTTCTAAGTACTTACCCTTCACAAAAATAGTTGTTCCATCATTGGGAATACTTCCCTGAGTGAATCGTAAATCTTGCCCATCATTATAAGTCTTTTGAGTTTTGAGCATCCAATCTAATTTCTCTTTAGTCTTTTTAAATTTCAATAAAGATTATGTGGTCATTAATCTGCTTCTTCAATGCCTCATTTTTTATGCTCTGATTCATGATCATCATGCTTGGCAATACTATATTCCTAGATTTTAACATGTCATGCATCTCATTCTTCAACCTATCAATTTTTATTGTGAATTCATTATTAGCTCCTAACATGTCATGAATTTCATTTTAAAATTTATCATTTTCATTTTTAAAACTTATCATTTTCTAACCTACATGCATTCGATTCCTTTAATGAATCACTATGTTTGAAAGAAATTTTCTTCCTTCTCATATTCACGACCTCTAAGCATCTAACCAACTAATCATATGACAAATCATTATTACTACCATCTATAACATTATCATCATTACAATCATTATTACTGTTGGAAGAATTTGAGTTAAAATTACTTCATCATCATTTGTCGCCATAAAGCATATGTTTGATGCCTTTTCTTCCATTTACTCATCCTCCTCTTTTTTTTTGCTCATTCTCCACTTCCCTAACTTTACTGCTACCCACATAAAAGTCCTCCAACCTACACTAAATTTTATTTGCTCAATTGCACATTGATACTTTATCAAATACACATCTACGTAATTCACTAAATAAAATATGCATGATATTTTTATTCAAGAAACAAACTTTGTATTATTTGAAGAATTATAATGGCCATTTGAAATAATTTCACACAAATAAATATTTTGACCATAAGGAAAATTTTCATTCTAATTCTTCACTCTAAAAATTTATTACAATCAAAAAAATGTAGAGCATAAATATCTATCCCCTCTTGACCAAAACAAACATTCAAATGTGTCATTTTAATCTTTTCTTATAAATTTCATTTGAAATTTAAATGAGATCTACTCTAATACCAACTACAAACCATAATGGCACTCAAGAGAGGGGGGATGCAGTGGGTGTTTACAAATTTTTTAAACTAATAACTAAACCACCTAAACCAATTTATGAAAGGGTAAATTATCTAAACTAGAATTCAATCTAAATGTAATGATACACTAATACAACACGATAATTCAAACTAAAAAAATCTAGATAAATCCCAATATGCATAAAATTAAGGAGTAAAGGGAAAGGAAGGATAAACCACAATTTGTATAGTGGTTCAACGAAACAATCCTTAGCCTATGTCCACTCTTAATAACTTTTTTGGTTTATCCACAGAGCTACATATACTTTTCTTAACAAATATAGTGTTATCTCAACATGCTACTACACTAATTTACTATATACTAAAATTTCATCAAAGAAGACTAACACAATCCTATTATGGCTTAAACAAAGTGTTCATAAGATTTTTGAAGGTTATTGGTGCATTAGTGCAGCCAAATGTCATTATCAAGTATTAATAATGGCCTTAGAGATTTTTAAGTGCAATCTTATAGATGTTATGTAGCATCTTACTCTCATAGGACACCTACTCGACATATTTGACATTCTGATGAATATCTGTGTAAAGGCCTTAAAAGCCCTCAAAAAATCATCTCATGATAATCTACAGGGTCGGGCTATATTACCCAGTATGGTCTTCCACCACTAGTAAGCGGGCCCCTGAAGCAAAGAAATAGCGTAATCGAACCTCTCATCCGGCTCATAATCAATCTGATCGAAGACTCTCTCAATCCTCTCCAGCCAGCTTTCGATTTCTGCGGGGTCTGTACTCCCGAAGAAGCCCACAGCTCCCTATTTACGAAGCTTATCATATCTCCTCTCTCTCCTCTCCGAAACTCTCGGAGGTGCTTGATCAAACTAGGGCATAGAAGCCTCTCTGTTAGCTCCTATGGACTCTTTGTTAGCTAACTCAGTGACCCTATCTCTAACAACTGATGACCTATAAGAGACAACACAATATAGGTCACTATACGTGTTTCATACGTTATTTCACACCTACATGCTTTTATGTTGCCCTAGGGATGCCGAACTATGCTCTGATACCAAAAATATAGCATCTCACTCTCATAGGACACCTACTCGACATATTCGACATTTTGATGAATATCCGTGTAAATATCCTATAAGGGTGATATGCTAGAGCAATTACAGTAGGCATCATGCAACATAATCAAAAGAAACATAGACATTAAACCTCATATGTCGTGAATCTAAATTTCATTTATACACTATTCTAAATTGTACATAAGCAGCAATAGAACAAACGCATGCTATCTAGACTCTTTGAGACATCAACTGACCAACCTCTAAGCCATAATAAGTTTGTAAGTACGCAGCTCTTACTTTCTCTACACTGTATTAGTCTAGGAGTCGAGCTCCCTCTGACCTGAAATGGTGAATGGGGTGAGTTTTTGAAAAACTCAGTGAGTGGCCATCATCGATGTGCTCACTCTATCCATACATAAGCATAGAACAC
>JAOXYD010226690.1:0-18399 GCA_028565735.1 Pinacopodium congolense
GATAGGAAGGAGTATTTGTATGAAAATAATGGCATTATTGTAATTAACGAGACAAAAGGGGGGAGCTTTACAAAGTTGATGAATGAATTAGGGGTTAGCATTATTATAATTTTTGGCATGATTGAAGATATGTGCTATCAATTTTCCATCTTGAATGTGTTTTATTCATTATATGATATCACATGTTTCATCATCATCAAAATGTATGTGTATTTAAAAGCTTGTGATTTATAGGTTGCATATATTAAGGGGGAGCTTTACAAAGTTGTGAATGAATTAAGGGGTAGCCTTATTATAGTTTTTGGCATGATTGAAGATATTTGCTATGAATTTGCCATCTTGAAATGTGTTTTATTCCTTATATGATATCACATGTATTTTCATCATCAAAATGTATGTGTATTTAAAAGCTTATGATTTATGGATTACATATATTGAGGTGGAGCTTCATAAAGATGATGCATTAAATGTGATATTTAAAAGCTTATGATTTATGGATTGCATATATTGAGGGGGAACTTTACAAAGTTGATGAATGAATTAAGGGGGAGCATTATTAATAGTTTTTGGCATGATTAAAGATATGTGCTATGAATTTGACATTTTGAAATGTGTTTTATTGCTTATATGATATCACATGTTTTATCATCATTAAAAAAGGGGAGATTGTTGAACCAAGAGTGGTTTAAATCTTAGTTTCGGTGATAATAAAAAATCACTATTACTAATGATTTGAGTTTGCATTGTGAAAGTCAAAGATAGGTTTATTTTAAGATGACTCGATGAGCAAAGCTTGAACTTCGGATGGTTAAGATGAAGCTAAAGGAAAAATAAGAGTTATGAAAGCTATAAGACCTTAGTTAGGATGTCTATCACACAATTGTAAGTTTCACTAATTGTCCAAATGATCTAGGGACTCAATTTTGATCATGCATTGCATATTTTTTGAAAAAGTGATACCAAGTTTCATAACATAGTCATTGAATCATTTTTATTATTTATGTGGTGTTAAATTATTTTTTAAAATCTTATTTGAAGTCTTATTCAATATTTGGATAGTCAAAAATTACTTTAGCCATTTGCTTGCATTTTTAACATTGAAATGTGTTTGGTTTAAGCTTTTTTATTAACATGCCCAAATCTATTAACATTTGAATTATCAACATTCAATTTGATTTTTCAATCCCCAAATAATTTTTTATTGCTTCAAATTTTTCATACACATTTTTCCAAGGTTATTAAGAGTGCACTACAATTTTTTTTTCATTTTTTAAACATTTAAAATTTTGATTAAACTTTGAAAAGATAGATTACTCAAATTTGTCTCCAAAACCTCCTTCTTTCCTTATTTGGAATTAATTTAAATGTAACCCCATTTCTTTTAAGAAAAAATATGTGTAATCATAAAACAAAACCTAGCAGCCTCCTAGACTTCTCAATACTCTCAAATATCCTTTTCTTGCTCTAAAAAATAAAATTGATAGATCAACTTGCCTAATCTCTCCAAGCTATCTCTCTTTTCACTATTTTAGTTTTCTCTTATCCCTATCATATTAAATCTATTTGATAAATCAAGAAATTTGTATTTTCTTTTACATTAGGTGTGTATTATTGTGATTGATAATAGTTTCAAATTTTAGGAGTGATTGTATTGGTTAATTAGAACATAAATTCCCAAATATATCAAATCTGTTTCTATCTGTTCTAATCTATCTTAGATATTGATTCTTGACACTTAAATGTGTTTCAAAAATTTTGATTTTGTGATTTTATTTTTTCTTATAGTTTATAGAGGTTTTTTGAGTTTTTTTAAACATTATATCTTAGGTTTTAGGTCTGTTTACTTCAAAAGTGTCAAATTTGTCCAAATTTTTCTGTATTAAATTTCAATGATTTTTTGGACATTTTAAGTAGTTTATGAAACCCTACAAAAATTAGTTTCTAATTCCCTACGTTTCCTAAAGTCAGATAAAGTTTTGTTTCAAATTTTTGGAATGCTATCTGAGTTATGTTAAAAATAGTTTTCATATACGCTTAAACTATTACTGTTTTTCTATTCTTGTGTTAATTGCATATTTTGATTGTACAAATCAGTTCTGGGTGTTCTAGCTATTTTGTTTTTTTATGATCTTAGGATTATCTAGGCATTTTTAGTTTGATTTTTGATTTCTTATATCTTTTATTTAGGGTTCATATTTACAAACTGCTCAAATTTGTCCAAAATTCGTTCATTTGTTTCCATATATATATTTGAGCATCCAAATCAAATGTATTTGCTTCAAAATTATGATTTTCTATTTTCTTAAGTCCCAAAAATGTTATTAAGTATTTAAATGATTTTTTAGAGGCTTATTTAACTATTTGGAAGTCTTATTTTTCTATTTATTAAATTTGTCCAAATTTGGATTAACTGAAAATTTCAAGTTATTCTTCATTATCATACAAGTTTTTTTTTATGTCCATTAAATTGAGCATATTAAGTTTATTATAGCCTTCATTTGTGTCATTGATCTTTCATTTCATTTGTGAAAGCTTTAGAGCCCTTAGATTGATCGTGCTTTAAGTGGAATACATTCATAAGTGTCCTTAGTCAATGGAAAAGGGGTATTTGCATTGTTAGATTGCTTAAGGTTTTCAAGGCTCCTCTTTGCCATATAAAGACTTGGAAGTCTCCTGTTTTCCTTAAAAGATTGGGTTGTAAAAGGTCCTCTTTGCTTAGAAAAATATTCTCTTGTGAATGTTCCTCTTTGAAGTAAAAATTGGGTAGTAAAGGCTCCTCTTTGCCTAGAAAAAGATTGTCTTTTGAAGGCTTCTCTTTACCTTAAAAGATTAGGTTGTAAAGGCTCCTCTTTTCCTAAAAAATAGATTGTCTTGATAAGGCTCCTTTTTGCCTAGAAAAAGATCGTCTTGTAAAGGCTCCTCTTTGCCTAAAAAAAGATTGTAATTGTTTTTTCTTTAATTAGTTAAGAATAGTATCCAACCAGTAGTTGGAGAGGACATGTAGCCTATCTTTGAGGTAGGTGAACTTCTTTCACAAACAGTGTGTCTTGCCTTCTCTTCTCTCTGTTTACTAATTACTTGTTGTGTATAATCAATTTGGCATTCACTCTTACGTATCTTATTCAATCAAATTAGTTTAGTGTTAAGTTTAAATTCTACAAGAAAGTTTTGAAAACTCAATTCACCCCCTCTTGGGTGCCTTTAGGGCTCACAAATACGTACCTTCTCTCTTATGGACTAGAGCCTTTCTTCATGTAAGATTTCTTAAGCCTCTTTTAACAAGTGCTACAAATTATTCTTTGCCACTTCCATAAGATGAATCTTAATTCTCGCTATCTTCTTTTCTCGAAACCTTTTCTTGTGAATCTTTTAGTAACATTTCATGTATGAGTAGTGATATGATGAGTTCATCAATAGGTAGAGCACTTAGATCCTTCGTTTCTTGAATTGCAGTCACTTTTAGTTCTCATAATTTTGGTAGTGATCTTAGAATTTTCCTAACAAGCTCAATATTGGAATAGGTCTTACCTAGACCTTTTAGACCACTCACAATATTATTAAACCAAGCATATATAGTAGAGATATTTTCATCATACGTTAATTTAAAGTCATTTTAAACAATTCAAATGGATGAGTGAGCGTGCTAACAATTGTTTCTCTCACTTGATTTGTGCCTTCATGTGTTATTTCTAATGTATTCCAAATATCATATGCAATGTTACATATAGAAATTCTATCATATGCGATGTTACATATAGAAATTCTATTAAACTCTTTAAAACTAAGATCACAAAAAAAATGCATAACTCTACTATTTAACGATGCTAATTTCTTTTCTTCGATATTCAATTCATTATCATCCTTAAGCACAATTTCATTTCCTATGAGTTTTGAAGGCAAGATGGTCTTTTCCGAAATAACAAGCGAAAGATCTATGCTTTCACTTCTCAAATAGTGTCTCGTCTTAGTTTTTCAGTATAAATAATTTTTTCCATCAAAGTAAGGGGCTTTATGAGTATTCTTACCCTTAATACTAGAAGAAGAGGCCAAATTTTTCGTCATATGTATCATATAATCTTTACTCACTAATTCGTTGTAATTAAAAGACTGTGAGACCTACGATTCGATACCAATTATTACGTTTATATGGCACCTAAAAGGGAAAGGGTTAATTAGTTTTTAAAACAATTTCCCAAAGCAAGATGAAAGGAAAGTGGAACCTCATAACTATCAAAGCAAAAAAATTATCATAGTTAAATAAGTGCATAAAAGTAAAGAATAAGGGAAGAAGAGATACACCAGATTTATTCTAGTTTAGAGCTATCCACTTGCCCCAACCACTAGTCCTTGACACTACTATTGAGATTTTATTCTTATTGCAAACATCCAAGAATACAATGTTTACAATACAATGCTTTTTCAAGGTTTAAAGATAACCTTTCATGCAATTTTTTTTCCTAGGCTCAAGAATAAATTTTTAATCCTTACACAAATACTTCACTCAAGCTCACTCGATATATAAGGAGACTTACAAAAATTTATTCACAAAAATAATACCATAAAGGATCTCACACAAAACACACTATATAAAAAGCTTATAACTCTCGAATAGCTTAAAACAATTAATGAAAGTATATGCTCAAAAGAGTTTTGTAAAAATTGAACTCGGCAACACTATAATAAGAACACTTGTCAATAAACACGAATAAAACCATTTATTTATACTCAATAATCAGCCATTTATCCATTTCCTAATAGTCATTATATCTGTTGTCCAACTAGCTTAATAACATTATAATGGACTAATTTTCTTACCGTTATGTAATATGTCTAACCCAAATTATTTCTTTATTTTCTTAACATTCAGTCAACCAATAGCCAAGGTTCAATCGACCTACCCAAGTCCTTCAATCGACTGATGCTTCATTAGGTCTACCTATATCAAAACAAACTAAACATACTTTTGAATGTGCAAACAACTATACACCAAATCCACCAAATAAATTTATACCCAAAAACACTTTAGTTACCTTTTAACTTAGTAATTTCTTTTAACACTAATTTTCTATCTTAATGCATTGTTAACCAATTAAAACGGTCATCAAAAGGATATAATAAAATTAAAAATATAAGCCTCTTGATTATGCACCTATAAGCATATTCTAAGATATTTATGAATGAGCATGCAAAAGCCTATTAAAATATCAAAATAAAATTAAGTAAAGTTTACGCTAAACAAAACATAAGTAAACTTATTGTAAACTAAATTTCTTCTTCAAACTTTGAATCTTCATAAACTTCAATTTTCCACTACAAGTTTTTTGGAGTGATCAAAACTTGAGCTTTATCCAACCTATCCTTTAACATACTTACAAATATTAGTAATAGAGTTTGTTTTGTCATTACCAAAATAAGGTGGAACCTCTCTTGGTTCAATAAGGTTCATTGCACTTTTAGAGGCACTATTAGAGGTCATCATGAAAGCTTAGGGGTTACCCTAAATGATTTGAATCATATATGGTGTATGGTTTATAGTGAGGCTTCTAATATTATGGGTTCATTGGCCTTTTACTTTAGTCTTCAAAGTAGGAAGGCAAAATGATCATTGGGTAGTTGCTCCTGTGTGACATTACTGTTCAGGTTAAGCACTATAAATTTAGTAAGGATGATAAATGTAGATATCTTGCATTAGCTAAGGTTAGTAAGAATAGGCTTAGCTATCAAGGAACATAGGTACTTAAAGCTCAAACGATCTCAACCTCTTAGACACGAACTTTATACTAGTGAGGAGTTAGAAGGAAGTGATGATGAGGAGGATACTAAGAATGAGGTTGGACCCTCCATAAGCACTTAACCATTAATGACTGTATAGTTCGATTGGCTTTATGCCCAAACGGAGGAATTATGCTTCGAGGTCAGGACATATTTAACTAATGAATAACTCCAAATAGGAAAAGCTCCAATGGTTATAGTAAGCTTGATGGGAGGAGTACTAGAGGCTATCATAGGGGAGATGGAAAAATAAGTAGGCATAGTGCCAGCAATTCAAGCAATTCCATCATCCACCCATTGTTAGTTGAGGATTGATGATAAGAGTCATAAATCACTAAATGACTAAATTTAATTTAATTTTTGCATTGCATTTCTATTTCTATTTGATTTCATTATGGTTTTTTTTTACTTGTTCATTTGTGCTATCTAGTTCTATGCTCTTTATTTCCTTTTTTTTTTACCTTTTTTATCTTGATCGACTCTTTTAGAAAAGCTTGTACTTTATTTTTTTAAGGTATTAAATAAGCATGCTTCAATCGTAGTTTTATTCAAACCCTCATTTCAAGCCACTAAATTCATACATATAAATATAACTTCAATCTTCAAGGAGTCTTATTCTCTTACCCTTTTAACTTTCCATCTCAATCCCTCTCTTCTCTTCTTCTCCTTTCCTCTTTCTTCTCTGAATTCTCGATTCTCTCTTCTCATTTAGCAAATAATCTAACTTTCCTTTCCAATCTCTTTTTCTAACTTATTCCATTCAATTTCATAATTAAAATCAATAAAATATGAATCAATTCAAATTCATGCTTAATGAATTCACTATCACCAAAACTAATTACTTTTTCATGTCTTTTTTTTTGTTTGGTTTGTTGCTTTCCTAATTTCCCTATTAACTACTAGATAAACAATAATAAAAGAAGAATAAGGAATCAAACGAATATAATAAAAGAAGAAAGAAGAAGAAACTCACATGAAGAAGAAAGGAACACAAGAAACGTTTTATGCTATTTTTTACGTCATCCCCCAAATTAAGGACAATTTGGATTAAATAAGGGAGGGATCTCACTTGAGCATAGTTATCATTTATTCACTCACTTCATCTATTGTGAGAATAATGGGTATTAATTGAATATCTCATCTTGGAATGATTGAAATTAGAAGTTCATTGTTAATGGTTGTATTTTAATTCCATAAATGTTTTTGATGTAGTTAAGCATTGATCAATCATTGAATAATTTCTAACCAATTTTTTTTCTTTTTCTTTATTTTATTTTACATGTGTTTTGCTGATCCTTATATATTATATCATGTATCTAAGGACACTTTGTATAAAATATTTTGTGAATTAGGAATAGGATGATTAATGTTTATTGAAAATTGAAAACGAAACATACATATGATAAAGAAAGAAAAATAATTTTCACTTCACTTGCCTCATACTAATAAAATGGTTAAACTATATGAGTGGAGCTAGTATCCATTTGTGATTGTAATATAGATGAATAATCAGAGGTTTTTATAATAAAATTCTCACTTTTGAATCAAGAAGTAAATGATTTTGTAAACAAGCCAAAAAAGTTGACCCCGTTGAGTAATCTAGAGACATTTATGCCAAAGCATTTTCCCTCGCATAAAAAACCAAGGTGAATCCCAAAATTTCTCCCAAGTTTAATTTAAATTATGTTTTATGTGTTTTAAAGCATATGTTGGTTAGCTAACTCTTTTTAAGTTAATACTACAAGTGAATAAGTCATAGACTTCTAGTATAACAGATACTGTCTTGCAAGGATTAGGTCTAGTCACATAGACTTCTAGTATAACAGATACTGTCTCGCAAGGATTAGGTCTAGCCACCTAATGATTCAATTTATATTTTGTCTAAGGAATTAAAATAAATAGCAAGAATTAAAAATTAAGTTAATAGGTTATCAAAATGAAGGGAAAAGTGTAGTAAATTGGGAATTCAAGATTAGAACCTAATAATTACATTTATCCCTATTTTGTTTGGCTCTTAGCTTATTGATTCAATTGTGTTTGTCCTAAGATATCAAAATGCCTTAGACACCCTCTCTGAAGGTGTAACTAATTTTCCCTAGTTGAATAAGTTATAATTGGTCTTGCAATCTCTCAATCTACAAAGCCTTTCCTAATAATCCAATTAGATGTGAAGCAATCCTATAGACAATCTATTAATTAACTAAGATCTCTCTTTAATCCATTAATGAACCTAATATTTATAGGTTTATTTAGTACTAACTCTCATTGTACACTCAACACAAATTTAACAAGATTAATCTTTTAATTTATTGTAAGGTTGAAGCATAATAAATATAAAAAACATTGTTTCATTGTATCAATAAACTAGAGTTCTACAAAATAGATAAAAAAACAACTCCTAAAAGAGTATTCAGCCACACATAATGTCAATAAAATCCATAACACCCATATTCTCCGTATAATAGGGTAGGAAAGAGAAGAATTGAAAAAAATAAAGCCAAGCTTGCACTCTTCACTTCACTCCCAAGCTAAAAATTTTGGATTTTTTCTAAACTCCTTAAAATCTTTGTGGTGAACTTGTTTCCCTCTTTTAAATGCTCCTAAAACCTAGTATTTGGCTTCTTAAGAAAATTTTTTGGTGATTAGGTGTGGATCTTATGGTTTTTCACACTTAAATATGCCCCACACAACTCAAGATCTTTAAAAATACAGAGAAGACAAGTAGTTGGAAATCTGAGAAAGTCATGAATATGATTTAGCTGTTTCAACTACAAGTTAAGTAAGTCATGATCGTGACCTCATGTAAAATGTTTCCTCTTTGTCATAGATCGTGATTTTTCTATTTTAACTACAAGTCAACTAAGTCACAATCATGACCTCCGGTTATATGTTTTCTTGCGGTCATGATCATGACTATAGTCACGATCATGACCTAAATCTTCTCCTTCCTTCTTTGGCTTTCCTTCTACTTTGTTCCTTCCTTCAATCATGACTTGCTTTCCTCCTACTTTGCTCCTTCCTTTAAGTCCATGGAACTCTATTGCATACTTACATAATTAAAATTAAGAACTTGCCCAAAATCGTTACTCAACCATACCAAAACACATACACCAAACATTAACATCAAAAGAACAACAAACTAAGTCCTAAACACATCAAAACCACACACTAAATACCAGGAAAACACAACCTAGGACATAGCAATCAACATCTTTAACCAATGTTGTATGATAATTTATATGAAACTACTTAGATGCTTGATATCCTACATAAGGATTTCCCTTTATTAATAGTGTAACTGTGTGTGGTAATAATGTTTTTATCGCCAAGGGCTGTGATATGTGAGCTAAATCAAAAGCATTGATTGATAATAGCTTTTACTTAATTGGCTTTCAACTCTTAACTAATTTTTTAAATAATTATTTAAGTTGTTGTTTGAGGACAAGCAATAGCTCAAGTGTAGGTTTATGTAATAGCAACAAAATTATACATATCTTATGCATGTTTTTAGGAGGAATATCTTAGGATTTTAGAATAGATTCATGTTATTTTGGGTGCATATTTGATTGATTGTTGTATACGATGTTGTTTATTTACTTTCCAATTATTGTTGATGTTTCATATGAATTTTATAGGTATTTTAATGCACTTATAGAATTGTAAAAGATGTGGAATTAATTTAAGGAGTTAGAGCATTAAGGTGTCAAGTTTCACACTAAATTTCAAGATCAAAGGATGAATAGAGAAGAGTTTATAGCAAAAAGACTAAGAATAGGCGAAAGTTGGAAAAGGAACTCAAAACCACTGCTCTTAAGACATGCCCTATGTCCTAGGTCCTATAATTCGTCCAGAGAGAACCACAGCCTAGGACGTGGTGTGTGTCCTAAGCCGTGTTTTTGAAGGGTGTGTCCCTAGTCATGGTTCTATCCACTCCTCCTCGAGTTTTAAACTTAATTTTTATATCTTTTCATAGCCTCTTACCTCTTAAAAACTCCAAGAAACTACTAAAGGAGGAAACTTAAGTCTTAAGCCAACCTCTAAGGGCTTTGCACAAGATTGAAGGAGAAATATTAATCCAAAAACATTAAATTCAAGATCAAGATTGAGTTTCAAATCAAGGATTACCAAAGAATCAAAGAAATTAATGTCTAGAATTATGAGAGTCTCTATTTCTTTCCTTTTTATGAATTTTGTGATGTCTTGGAACTAATCCTTTCATAGGATTTAGGCTTTTATGAACTACAGGATGCAGTATTTCATTTTTCTATTAATTTAACATTGAATTTCTAGATTTATGTTAGAATTGTTTGTGGAATCAATGAGATTAACTTTTGATTGTTATGTGAATATAAACTTCAATTCCAATAATATGATTGTGTATATTTAGATTGATAAATTGAACATATACTTTAAATTAATTCATAAACAGTGCAACTTGTATAGAGACTTAAAGATAGACTTATATAAGATGTTTGGATTGGGTGTGAGCTTATTCCAAACAATATGTTCCACAGAATGATTAATGCATTCAATTGATAAACTAAGATAGAGAGAACTTTCACTTTTATCAAGTTAAATATAATTTCATATCTCGAGAGAGTTCGTGATTTACCTTAGGGAACCTACTATCCAATAAAATCTGGAAAAATATGTTGAATCAAGGTTGAACAATGAATATGAATGAATCCTAGATGGATTAATTACCTAGATGTTAGCTTTATAATTATTACTAATTCTTGTCAGACATCTTTCGAATTTAATTTTATTTATTTTGTTTATTTTATTTAATCAATCAATCAACCAATCTACTATTGACTAGACTAGATAATAAAGATAAGCATTCACTAATAGTTGTAGTCCTTATGGATTCGACAATCTTTACTCACGTTAGTTTTATTGCTTAGTGATAAACACACGCGCCTTATTGCATGTTCGATATTATTTATTGGTAATTCTTTAGCTTATTTTTATTTAAGACAAAGTCACATTCCACATCTTATTAAAGAAAAAGAAACCTTAATGTAAATTTAGAAGGAGAGAAAAAACTCTAAAATATTTATATGAAGAAAAAACTATGCATTTACAAAAAAAAATATGAGTGGATCAAGTAAATGTGTATAAACAAAGAAAAAACAATAATCGAAGGGGAATCAATTTTGATTAAACAAAATATAAAAAATCAAAAAGAATAATCATATGATTTAAAACCTTATTTTAATACCACTCTAATGCAAACATACGTAAGAAAAAACCTTAAAAGAACCTATAGATATAATTGATTTCTTTCTTAAGAAAACTAAATCATGAATCATAATATTGATCCTTTCATAACAAAAGAACTAAAAGTTAAATTTATAAAGGGTTGAAGAGTCATAAAGTAATCTTTGATAAATGTTTTGTTAGTGATATGAAGAGTAAGCAAGAGAAGGCCTTTCTAAACTCTAAGGTGTATACCAAGTGCAATATGGGCTTATTGAATTGAAAAAGGAATTACAAAATTTTTATAAAAAGGTGTTGTAAACCATTCAAAGATGAATTTCTCTAATAAAATTTTACACAAGAGCATAAATACTATCCTATCCTAAATACTTATCCATTTTGACATGGAAAAACAATAAAGTGATTAAACCAACTAATTAAAAATAATCAACTTATAAAACATGTAATATCTAATAAACAAAGAAAAACAAACATGAAAATAGCTAACTATATTCAAGCATTGCATAAATAAATGCACACAATGACATACCATCTTATCTTTAAGCTTTATTTACAACCCCCAAACAAAATACTCATTTTTGTTAACAAATTTGATATATCTAAAATCGAATCCATAATTTAAGATATGGTTAAAGCCTTCACAGGTGGGTAGGTATAGAATACCTAGGGATATGAGACAACTCTCTCTAAGAAACTTGAAAAAATAGCCCCATAACTTCGGGAAAAGAGGTGCCTCCTCAGAAAGGGGGTCACAGTGACAAAACCTAGGAGACTGTTTACCAAAAACACAGGTCATTACCATGTCGTAAGATGATATATAAAGGTTGATGCCTGCCCAGTGCTAAAAAGTTAAGGAAGTTGGTGACCTGATGACAGGGGAGTAGGTGACACCTTAACATGTTTGCATAGACTAAGGTTTGGTCCTTTTGAGAGTCCATCAGGTTTTTTAAACTTGATTTGTGCATAAACCTTGCTTCCAATTTTGAACACGATCTTTTTATTAGTTCTAATAAAGTCTTTGTAAGTTTCTTAATCATAATTTTATAATTGGACCTATGGCTATATGAAGAGGATCTCTTAATTGAGTAAGTGCACTTTCAGTAGAATTAACCAATTATTGATATTGTTTACATGAGTAAAAATTGACAATATTTATCATTGTCTTACATAATGCAATTTGAAAGATAAATGATCTTTTTTCTTATTATGTTAAGGTACTACAGTGTAATCTTTGTTTGTTATAATCTGTATTGCCTTTCTTCTTTTTAAATCTTATGGACAAAGTTCTTAATAAAGTATAAGATAATAAAAATATTATGTTTAGTTCTATTTAGGTTAATTACATGTAAGGTCTTATAGTCATAAAATATTACTCATTAAACTACAGTATTAAAGCAAACTCATTATTTTTCTAAAATTCATATATTCTTCTCTTCTATGTTACTCTACTTCTCTTCTTATGTCTTGGAAAAATAAATAATTTTTTTAAAAATGTCAACATCTTTAGATTAACATGATATTTTCTTTTTATTGTTTGATCTACTTGGACGTTACATGATACTTATATCTTTTCCTACCATACTTAAGAAATTTGGGCTAATTTTTAATAAGAATGGTATTTTTATGGAAATATTATGGATAAAAACAAGATTTAAAATTTTTCTATTGGCCATCAAACATCTACTATTGTTTTTATACTTAAAGAGTCTTTTTAAAGAAAAAACGTCACGTTTTCATTAGAAATTTAAAATTTTTAAATTTATGTTAAATTTATTGAGAGTTTAGCTACATTTCTTTTTTACAACCTTTCGCATTGTTGAATTCTTTTAAACATAGACTAATATTAGGCTTATTATGTAGTAAAATAGAAAGAAAACCAAATTAATGAAGTATATATATATAAAGTAATTATTTAGCAAGGTATGAATGTATTGGAATTTTTGTACTCATAATTTTATACTAGCAAGAAGGTAAAATTTAAAATATAATGTTATTAAACTCTATTTTTTTATCCTTTATTGATTCATTGTGTCCCCTTAATTTTAATCCATAAATTTTTATAAATAAAAAAAACATTAAGTTTAAAAAATTTTTAACATAATTAAATGATTATTCTATTTCACACATTCCAATTGTCATCATACATGTTTGTTTTTTCAAAACAATAAAATTTAATTAATGAAAAAGGAAAATATACAACAATAATGAAAATTAATTGTAAAGGAGCCTACAAAACAACTAGCTACTATATCCATTAGTAACAAAAACAATGTATAGCAATCTTGGAGAGCCAAAATATAATTGAGACAAGTATAATGATCCTTAAGTATAAGCCCCTAGAGTGACAACAGAAGAAGGCAAAGACAATCCATATTCATTATATACATCTTCAATTAATATTGGTGGATTCACTTTGATCTTCCTTAAAGTGGTGAATTGGGATTTCAAGCCTTATGAATTTTATAAGATTTTGAAAAATCATTCCCTTTGAGGTGTGATAAGTCATCACAAACTACCACATAATAAACCTAACTATGTAGTAGGGTGAACTAAGGCCGAAACCACAGGGAGCTAGGGATACTCCTATTTCTAATATTGTAAAGAAAAACATAGAAAAATTTAAATGCAAAAATAACTAGCATAACTAAGATGTAATAAAAATTAAAAAAAGTAAAAAATAAAGCAAAACATAATAAACTAACAATGATGGCAAAGAAATAAGCTGAAGCTATTCTCTAGATTCTAGGGTAACTATTGATCCTTAAATTTAGATAAAAGGTGCATTAACTAAGGTGCTAACCTATAGGTTTGAATAAGCTCTCAAACCCCCAGTTTCTCTGTCTTAGATAAATCTAAAAAACTCTAGAAATGCCCTTATCTTAATTATAACCTAGAAAAAGTTTTCTAGATTTAATAGTAAAGAAACATTAGATACTAAGGATTGACTAACTCATGCCATTAACATACAAGCTCGAAAAGGGCATCCTAAAGGTATGGGATACTAGATTAGTTGGTTAAATATACTAACAAATCTAACAAATCTATTGCTACTTTTTCAAAAATTGCTAAGGATAATTATGTATCATATGCTCAATCCTAGAGTTTAAATTAGGAAATTAGCTAAAGGGTGATGAAGCCCAAAAGTAACTCCTAATTTATGACATTTAAATAAAGCCCCAAACCAACCTAGCCTAAAAGAACCAAATCATTGCAAAGAAAACTCCATTCTCACAATTAATCATCCCTTTATCCTTCCTATACCTTCAAGCAATGCATATTTAAATCAACAAAAAAAAGTGTAGAAGAATACAAAACATACTTAGTTAAATAAAACTAAAGCTGGAAAATTCAAAGCATCGAAGGAAAAACACAATTCAACACTTAAACTATCACAAACTTAAGTTACCTATGCTATTAATTAATTAACTAAAACCTAGCTCAAAAAACTCAAACTAATACTTTGAATAAAAATTCCATCACATTTAAATTAAACAAACATTGACATTAAATGATTAATATTATAAGAACTGGCATAAATCCTAATTATCAAACATAAATTAAGCAAAGCCACTAAAAGTAAATGAAAACCCATAAAATAAAACTTTACGCAACTTAATACTTGATAAAGATAAACTTGATAACACAAAAACCAAATGTTAATACATAAGAAAGCATTAAATTAATGAGATAAGGCCATAGCATTAGAACAGGGAAAAAAAGCTTTAAAAAATAAAAAACAAAAAATTAAAGCTAATGGAATAAACAACTTTGACGAAGGAAATATTGGCAAATCAAATGAGAAACAACCAAGGAAGTACAATTAAAATATTGCTGGTCGAAACACCAAGGAGACCTCTAAGCCATCCCACCAAACAAGAAAATCCCCCTCTCCTTTATTATATGCTCTTCCGCATTTTATGAGTGGATAGCTCCCCTTTTTCTTGATTTTTAGTCATCCCCTCTCACAAGCTTTTAAAGCTTTCTCACTTTTTATTCTTCTAGGCTTGAGTGTCTCCAAGCTTTCCTCTCCTCAAGCCACCTATCAAGCTTTTGTGTTTGGCTCTACTTTAATATCTATGTTATCATTTTAAATATGGAAAGCAAGCTCCACTCTTCAAACACAATTTTGGTTGTCGTTTCATCCAAAGAAAATCAGCTCTCTATAATGTTTTGCTGCTCACTCCCAAGTTTTTCTCCTCTTAAAAAAATGTTTTCGTCCTCTGGCTTTCTTTCCAAACTTCAAATGCTGTCATCCTCTAGCTTGCTTCTTAGAAAGCTTTTCCTTAAGCTTTTTGTCTCAACCTTTAAATGCTTTCTTTTGCTATGGCATTTTATTCTACTACTTAAGGTTTTTTCTTTTTATTTATTTTTATCCTTTGTCTTGCAAACTTTTTGTTTTTAGTTTGTATTTGTGTTCCATTATCACATCTATATGAAATTTCAAAAGAAAAACAAATTAAGCATTTAAACACTAAAATAGGATTGAAATGACATTAAAATGCATATGAAAGCTCAACATATTTCAATCATATTAAATATCCCCACCCTTGAATCATTGCTTGTCCTCAAGCAAAGATTTAAATATTCTACTAAAAAAATCTCAATCCAAAGTCAAGATCTAATTGAGTAAAAATAAAAAAAATTCATGCCTTTAATCTAGTTCACAAATCTCAACTCTGTCGTGACAAAAAATTAATTAATCACATGCAAACACAAAAAGTTAGTAAGAAGCAAACCTATATGAACAATACCAAATGTTCAAGCCATTTTGTACAAGTCATCACATGAATATGGTCAACGATGTTCAAAATACACCAAAACACAACTGAAAATATGACACAATTTGAGTTTTGAACAATGTATATTTGAAAAATCATCTAACTTTTGACGTGAACGTAAGTACTTTATCGTGCACAAGCTCGATTACTAGGTTAGATCACTATCTCAAATGGCTTCTAGCACCACTCATAACTTCGGCCTTACATTGGATTAAAGCCAGCAAAGTCGAGATTGGCTAATACATAACAATACAAAAACAACGATACTATTAATTCAACAACAGAAACAAAGATGATTTTTGTTCAACATCGCAAAAATAAATATGTTTTTCTCTTTGTCTCTTTTTCTTTTTCTCATTTTTCTTTTTTCTTTTTTAATTTTTCTTTTAGTTTTCCTTTTTTCTTTGTTTTCACTTTTTTCTCTTTATTTTTTGACAACATATTTTAAATATCACATTTCACATTCATATGATAATCTATACAAAATATAATTGAACATCAAATATCATACAAATGGATCACTAACACATGAAAGCACTCAAGAGAAAAAGAAAAAAGAAAAGAGTTAGAAATCATTCCAGAATCAATCTTTTTTTTTTACAAAATTAAAAGCATCAATTATCTTTAAATACTGCAAAAACTATCAACTAAAGATTCAGATCATTTGAAGCTAACATACTCAAATCATAACAATCAAACTCATAACAGTTCAAAGGCAGAAACATTTTAAATTTCCCCACCCCCACACTTAAATAAGACATTATCCCCAATGTCCTAAAAATAATGAAAACACATGTATAAAAGGGTAGGAATAAAAGTACTCCCCTGGATTGAGGAGGCCAAATGGAGCTTGACAGTAGAAATTTAAGCTTCCTTCTTAGCTTCCTACACATAAAACAAACCGAAGAAAACCAGTAAAACAATCAAAGTGAATAAATCACAACCTTATTTATAAAAGGAAGAAAATCACATAAACAAAAGGATACAGATAGGGTGCCTCCCATGAAGAACTTAGTAAAGGTCATAAGCTTGACCCTTGGCATGTTCTTCATCATCCATTACTAAATGGATGTTTTAGACCGATAAGAAACATGCTCAAACTCATAGATGAGCCAGGGGTAGCTCCCTCAAAACAGGCTCATAAACAGCACGATGCCTTACAACTTCAAGGAGGTGGAACCAAACTGTGTCCTCTTCATGTTCTAATGCCCACTCTCCTCTACAAGTATCACCCTTCTCACAGGATGGCCTCCATAATGGTTAAAGAAATGAGTCTATAGACACCATCCTACTTGTCACCCTCTAAATTAAACTTGCGTATGCATAACTCCTTCAAGCATTCAACTTACTTCAACTCCTCTCTCTCCTAATCCTCTTGCTTCTCTTGTGTACTCTTTTTATGTTCTTCTTCTACTTCTTTCATGAACCTGCTAGGAAAAGGACTGGAAATGTAGTTAGTAATACTAAAAGAAGTACTACTTACCTTAAGAGGTGTTTCATCATCCTTATTTTCCAAGAACACCCCCTTTTCTTCAATGGGTTGCTTTTACTCTTGTTGTCCTCCACCCCCTAGTGAATTTGTACATGTTATCTCCTTATGGTCTTCCTTTATTTGGCTAGGTGTACTTAAAGAGACTTAGTCTTCTAAGCTCACTATCACTTCGGTTAATTAGTTTACTTGGTCTTCCAAGTCCTTCAGGCTACTCCTTATTTCCCATTGGAACTAAAGAATGTTCATAGCCAACCTCTTGATGATTGTGTCTAGTGACATCCCATCAGCTTATGGTGGAAATATTAAAGGCGGAGTCATGGATTGACACTGTGATTAATTTTGAAAACATGATGGCTGAGAACTGAATCCTTGTTGGTCGCTCCCATTTGAATAGTAAGGATGATCCTCTAACTTTGAATGGTAACTCAGAGTGTAAGGATCATACCATTCCTGTTGACACTCCTAAGAATGTCCAATCCCATAAAATTGCAGCTCAACCTATAAGGAAGGACATATATCAATATAATGGTCTAAAAATGAATAAAAATCACATACCTTAGTCTTTATGGTATTTATCGCAACTTCAGAAACTAAGGATGTTAGATTTCTTACTTGTTGTTCAAACCTTAAGAAAGTAACAGCCTCAGAATCATCAACATAAGAATTATTGCAAGATAGATCATAATAAAAATAACGTTAAAAATAAGCCATTACTTGAAAAAGTAACGAAACATAAACAAATAGAACACTAAAGGTGACAAAAGATCAACAAAAACAAAAGGAAAGACGGCACAAGAAACAACAAATAGCACACACTAACTCCTCGACAATAGCAAAAAATTTTGATAACTTGTCACAAACCACAAAATAATAAACCTAACTAAACCTTACTTTGTAGTAGGGTGAGATTGGGTCGAATCAATAGGGAGCTAGGGATACTACTATTTCTAATGTTGTAAAAAAAACATTAACAAAAATTCCTAAACGTAAAAAGAACTAACATAGCTAAGATGTAATAAAAGCAACAAAAAAGAAAATAAAAAAATAAAAAATAATAAAATAGAGACATTGAGGACAATGTCTATTATAAGTGTGGGGGTGGGGTTTGTTTTTGAAAATTTTTGAAAATTTTTGCAC
>JAOXYD010226701.1:0-18398 GCA_028565735.1 Pinacopodium congolense
CTTCCAAGGGTTTTGTTTTCTTTTTGGCAACATTAGAGATAGCAATTCACTCTAGCTCTCTATGGGATCGACCCTGAGTTGCCCTAGCTACTTAGTTAGGTAGGTTAGGTAATTTTATTATTTGGTAGCTTACGACTAGCTCACCATTTATTTTTAGATATTTCTCTTGTGTCTTTTGGCTGCGGATGTATGTGTTCCCTTTTTGTACTTTGACAACATATATCTATACATGGAGCATTCTTTGTGTATATGGCACTTATGCTTTCATTTTCTATTTATAATTTCTAGTTCTTGCTATCAATGATTGAATTTCAATGTTTACTTCAATAAATCATCAAGTGACATCATCATCCAGGCTCTTTCTGTTCGTTATCTCCCATATTATGTTTTTTTATTGGTTTTATGAACATTAGGGACCAAATTTCACTTTAAGTGTTGGGGGGATATCATGATTTCACGATTGCTTTACTTGTCGTATAATATTTCCTTTTATCATATTTTTCAAAATAATCTATAATTTGTGAAAAATTGTTTACTTTGATTCCTATCATTGAACATTTTTCCTTTTGATTTTGATTATTTTGACAAATTAAGATGTTATTCCTTTGATTATGACAATTAATGATCAAATTGATTTTAAATTGCTTTACATTTTGGATAGTTGATACCTTATGATCATTGGCATTCTATTTCTAAAATGAATATTTCTAAGCAAATTATTTCATCTTTTAATCATTATGTTTATGCAAAAATGAAAATGAAAAAGGAAAAAATGTGGTTAAAAAGGTAAAAAGTGAGCAAGTTTTCCTTCATTTCACTAGCTTCGAACCAATTGTTCGAAGTTAAAGAGTAGTATTAGTAGGCAGTTGATGTGAGGTGATTCAATTAAGTAACTAGGAATGTTCATGATAAAATGTTTATCTTTGCCTTAAAAGATTAAATGACCTCTTAACTAAACCAAGCTCACATTATTGTCTATATTTTGGTGCTTAAATGACTAAAGCATGTGAATTTGTTTAAAAATTACGATACTCTTTTCTTGGTTTAGATTCATTTTACATTTAGAATTGAATCTTATGACTTAAGTTAAATTTAAAGAAGCATGAAGTGGATTATTTCATTTGTGACTTGATTTTATTAAGCAATTTTATAACCTCTTAGTTGGTAATATTAATTAAAGGATTAAGGAATTTAAATTCATTTTTATTATGATTATAAGTTATTTTGAAATTGATGATGGAATGATTTACTTGAGGACAAGAAAATGTTTAAGTGTGGGAGAATTGATAGGGGTTCATTTCATATTGATTTTCATGATGTTTTGATGTTAGTTCACCCATATTTTGATGTTTAATTGTTTAATTTATTTTTTGAATTATTTAATTTCAGATTGCACCTCAATTGAAGTGAAAAGTAAGAAAAATATGAAAATTGGAGCAAAAACATGAGTAAAACAACGACCCTAATTAGACCTATGTTTAAGTCAAGTAGACTCATGTTTAAGGCGTTTTTAAGACCCAAATGGTGAGGGTATAGCGACATCATTTATGTTCATTTCACATCTCATTTAAGTTCCTGTAGTGATATTTCCAACTGGATCTACTCCTCCCATTGGCTGTAGGTTTTTCAACTTGCCTGCAAGTTGCACTAGACATATATAGTGAGCTTTTAAAGTAAAAAAAAAAAGAAGGTATAAAAACTCGTTTTTACAGAAAAAAAAATCAGATCTTCTTAATTCTAGGGCTCATTTCCTGTGTTCTTCATATTTTTATCTTGTTTTGTAGATTTAAGCTTGTATTTTAAGATTATAATAGCTTACACATGTGATTAAGATATGTAAATGTGTTTGTAGCCATTTATGGCGCATTCTAAACTTGTTTTATTCAGAAATTCCCTCCTTGTTCTTATATGTTTAAGAATATGATGAAAATGCTCTATTTCTTAAGTAAAATGAGTGGCAGATTTAATTCTTAGATGAGAAATGGCTAGTAAATGATCTAAATATGTTCTGAACATGATTCCATATGTGATTGAAGGTTTTCTTTCTTTTTTTAATGGAGAGCTTAAAACTTATTTTAACTTGATCACTTAGAATAAAGTTAAGAAACAAATTATGATCAGAGAAATCTACCTAATTTGTTGGAAAATTCATTAAACAACTCAATTTAAATCATTTCATAATCAAACCTAGATTTATCTTGAGGGTTATAATTTGAAAACTGGAATTTTTAGGTTAAGCTTCTTAAACTTTAAGTTTAATGCTTAAGATTGATTAATTACCAAACTTCAACTTAGATAATTAGAGAAAAAGCATTTTCTTAACCATAGCGTTGCTTTGATTTAGTAAAGTGACCTTAGGACAAGCCTACCAATTCTTAATTAATCCATTTAGATCATTGAAACCCAGTTCCTTAACCTATTAATCCATAGGCATTCCTTAAATTCAACTTAGTAATTTTGGCATAACTTGACATTTTGAAGTTTATTTAGGAATTTTAGTTCGTAATTTCATTAAATTTGGCTTTTCTGGATAATTGTGATATAATTGACGTAGTACTTTCAAATTGAAATCCTCCTAGGAACAATGATTCAGATCTTAAATATTCCACTATATTACTTGTGAGCGGTATACTTGCTGAAATGTTGGTTTGAAATTGTTAAAAGTGTGCTTTGGTCAAATTTGCCTTAATAGATAACCTAATTCTTTAACCAAATAATCCATAGGCAATCCTAAAATTCAACATAGTCATCTTGGGATGACTTGGCATCTTTAAGTTGATTTAGTAATTTTAGTTATTAATTTCATTTGATTTGGCCTCTCTATATAATTGTGTTCTAATTGACTTAGTACTTTGAAATTGGAATCCCCGTGGAAACAATAATTTGGAGCTTAAATTTTCCACTATATTATTTGTGATCAGTATACTTGTTGAAACGTTAGTTTGAAATTGTTAAAAGAAAAGTGTGCTTAAAGTGCTTAGATTGGTAATTAATTTGGTTAAATTGGCCTTAATAGATAACCAACAATAAATTTGTAATTAATGTGGTTAAATTAACATTAATTTTAATAATATACTCTTATAAAAAATATAAATTTCCATAAATTATTAACTATTGAGAAAGTTATGATAAATTTAATATCACTTTTAGATTTACAACAATATCAAGTGTAAGAAAATTGAATCCTAGTTCACTCCCTTACACATAAAATTAACATTATGCCTAATGTTTCAAAAATCCAAATAGAAAACAATAAGGAATGATAAGAACTTGAATACTTGCTCGAATGATAGATGACATATATGTTTTTCCATTATGCGTATGAGAGATTACTATAACTAATTGAAAAACACTAAAAATCATCATAAAAAATAAAAGGGACACATGAAAAAAGGAAGCTTCACTATCGTATATATGATCAAAAGTACACTAATGAGCATGAAATTAAAAAAATAAGCATAAGTGAAACAAAAATATCATAAATGACCAAAATGAAATTGTTTAATCATAAGAATCCTAACTACTAAGCTTAGAGTCTTTAAATGGTAGATGATCCCATAACTGATCCATTTGACCTCCATGCATTCTATTTGAATCTTCACACGATCCATCTGACTTTACATGGGAACCATAGTGATAGTATGTCGCCAACTATCAAATAATAAACTTCACTACCTAACTATATAATAGGGGGACCAAGGGTCAAATCCACAGGGAGTTAGAGTGCAAATGTTAATTCTAATGTTGTAAAGAAAAACAACAACAAAAAAACTCCTAGACGCAAAGAGAACTAACATAACTAAGATATAATAAAAACAACAAAAAGGACAAACATAAACCAAAAGACAATAAAACTACTACTAATAATAAAGAAATAGGTTAAAGGTATCATCAATATCTTAGGATAACTATCGCTCCTCGAATTTAAATAAAAGGTTTACTAACCAAGGTGCTAGCCTATATGCTTAAGCAAACTCTAAAACTCTTAGTTAGCTAACCTAGGTAAATCTAACAAACTCTATAAATACCCCTATCTTCACTAGAACCTATAACAAGCTCTCTAGATATAATAGTGAAGACGTATTAGGTGATAAGAAACAATTAACTTAGGCCACTAACACACAAGCTCAAAAAGTGTAACCTAAAGGTATAGGACCCCAGACTAGTGGGCTAAGTTTCTTAATAAATGTAACTAGCCGATTGTTATTTTTATTAATCACAAAGGACAATTACATATCACATGCTCAATCCTAGCATTCAAATTAGAAAATTTATTAAAGGGTGATCAAGCCTAAAAGTAACTTTTAATTTATGTCATTTAACCAAATTCTCAATCCAACCTACGCTTAAAAGTACTAAATCCATACAAATCCAATCACATTCTCACAATTAATTATCCCTTCATCCCTCCTACACCTTAAATCCCTTAGGAACTTGGCCACATAATCTCAAATAAACTAAAACAAAGATTAAATAAACACAATCCTTACTTAATTAAATAGAACTAAAGCTAGAAAATTCAAAATAGTAATGAAAACTAAGGCTCAACACTTAATCTAATACAAACTCAAGCTATATATACTAATAATCAATTAATTAAAACCTAATTAAACACTTTAAACAAGAATTCCAGCACATATAAATTGAATGAAAATTTACATTAAATGATTGATATCATAAGAATATGCATAAACCCTAACTATCAAGTATAGATTAACCAATGACATCGAGAATAAATGAAAACCCATTAAATGAAACTTTACATAACTTAATACTTGATAAAAACAAAACTAATAACATAAAAATAAAATATTATTACATAAGAAAGCATTAAACTAAAGAAGTAAATAGCCAAGCATTTGGTTATATGGACAATAAACCTTAGGAAATGAAAAGAAAGGGCTAAAGCTAATGAAATATGCAAACTAAATGAGAGAATGAAGGAACAGTGGCAAAAACTAAACAAAAAAACCCAAGGAAAGGCTATAAAGATGTTGTTATCGAGTTCCTTTTTTTCCAGGAAAGCTCCAAGATTTTTAATATGCATATTTTGTTGTCCATGCCAAGTATGGAAAGCTTCTGTTTTTGTTTTATGTTCTTCTCACCTAAGGCAACGTGCCTCTACCAAACTTTTCATTTTTTTATCACATTTTTTCTTGCTTCTTTTAAAATTTCTTTTGCTCTTGGAAAGCTTTAAAGCTTTTGCCCTCTTCCTTTAAAAATATTTTTATGTTATATGCTTGAAGAGAGTGGGACATGAGCCCTTTTCAATTAACGCCTCCTCTCTATGCTTTTGGCAACTCTCTTAGAAAGCTCCACTTGAAAATTGATTTTGCTCCTCAATTTGCAAAGCTTTTAAAGCTTTTTTGTCTTCTTCTCCATGCTTTCGTCTTTAAACTACCACTTGTCCTTTCCAAGGAAAGCTTTCCCTTTACAAGACTTTGTTTTGTTGCTCCTCTCTTTAAAACATTTTTGTTCCAATTTGATTAAATACTTGCCTTTTAGTCCCAAATGTGTATCAACACATCCAACCTAGCGTTAAACATAAATTGGACATAAATTGATCATTTTATCTTGAAAATAGGATTAAAATCACATGGAAATGCATAAGAAAACATAAGATAATTCAATCCAATCAAATACCCCCACACTTGAAATATTGTTTGTCTTCAAGCAATTCAAACACAACCATTACATTCTATTAGTTCCTTTTCAAGGACACTAAGTGTATGCAGTCTTTCAAACTTTAGAAAACTCAAGTATTAAGCTACTATACATATCATAATTGATTTTCATCATTACACATAAATAATGTCAAATGAAGACACCATTGATGAAACGTAAACATAAAACTAAGATAGATTTTCTTCGCAACATTCACTCTTTTCACTCAAGTGTGCAGGGTTTGGTGTTTCACTCCAAGTTCCCTTTAGGAGACTACACTACCATAGGCTTCCAAATTCACCAATTCTCTTCTACCTAGATTACATGATACTATAGATTAAAAGGACTTTGATTCAGGGTTGTAATGGGATTTGGTTTCAGTTGAGGTATAAAGTTTGGGGGTGTCTCACAATTATTCACAAAGTACTAAGTACAGAGGGCAACGAAATATAAATTCTAAGATATGCATATGAATAAAATAGACTATTCATTAGTTACTATTGCTGTTATATTTTATTCTTTTTTTCTTTTCTTTTTTTCTTTTTTTCTTTTTTTTAATTTGAATGACATTTTAAAAATAAGAAGACTATAATAGAAAATATATACAAAACATACGTAGAGAACCATCTCAAATAATCTCAGAATAACATGGAAATTCCAAAGTCCCAAACTATAGACCAAATGCTCACTTAGCACTTCATTAGACTTATGATTGGGTAAGGCTAATGGGGTTTTGGGTTTTAAGGTGTTTACTTTCCAAAGAAAAAGGGCAAAGGCTTAAAAGAGGTTGTAAAGGATAATAAATTGAGTGAAAAGTTTAAGACAAGGGTTAAAAACAAAGAAGCCCTTAATCCTTTCCACATAACATATATCTAGTAAGGTTAAATTGGTTGAAAGAAAGTTCTAAAGGCAATCTTTCTAAGACCAAAAATCATATAACAAGAAAAATTAAATGACTGGAATGTAGTCATATAAGCTCAATGCCTCACAAAAGTTTATATATTAAAATCTATCATGAATTCATGCATTACTTAATCACTTAAGTATCAAAATTTTGACTAAGTTTATTTAACTAATTTCTTCAATCAATTAACATGATTCACTTTCTACTCAAGCAACCTAATCCAAATTCATGCATACAGCTCAGTTTCATTCCAACTACTCTAATAGAATTTTATGGTTCAACATTCATCACAGTTTAAGTATAGGAAAAAAAAATTTTGAACTTGCCCCACTACCACACTTATAATGGACATTGTCCTCAATGTCCAAAAACATTAAAATCACATGCAAATGGGGTGAGAATAGAAGTACTCCCCTAGATCGAAGAAGGTATAAAGAGCTTGACAACAAAAATTTAAGCTTCCTTATTGCCTTTCTACACACAAAAAATTAAAGAAAACAAGTAAAACATTCAAAGGGAATAAACTAAAACCTATTTATAAAAGGAAGAAAATCACACAAAAAAAAGGATATGATTAGGGTGTCTACTAATAAATGCGTAGTTAAAGTCTTAAGCTTAACCTCTACTATTTACATCATCTATTGTCAAAGGGATGTTTGAGCCTAATAGGAAGTAGGCCTAATGTCTTTGAAGAGCCTTGAACAACTTTCCTCGCGGTAGGCTAAAAAACATAACGATGCCTCATAGCTTTAGGGAGGTGGAATAGAACTACGTCCTCGTCATGCTCCAATGTCCACTCTCCTCTATAGGCATCACTCTTGTCCCATCATGACCCCTGCAATGCTAGAAGTAATGAGTTATGAGACTCGTCATCCTACTTGTCACCCTTCAATTCTAGCTTTCTTACGCGCATGTCCTTTAAGTATTTAACCTGGTTCAACTCCTCCCTCTCATGATCCTCTTGCTTCTCCTGCTTACTCTTCTTTTGTTCTTCTTCCTCTTCTTAACCCACTAAGAAATGTAGTTAGTAATATTAAAAGAAGTACTATTTACCGTAAGAGGTGTTTCCTCCTCCTCCTGCTCTAAGATCAACTCCTTTTCCTTAAAAAGCTCTTCTTACTCTTGTTAGTCTCCATCTTCCTATTTTTCTTCTTCTTCTTCTTATGCCTTCAACCTGCTAGGAATAGTAATAAAAATGTGGTTAGTAATACTAAAAGAAGTACTACTTACCTTAGGAGGTATTTCCTCCTCCTTCTTTTCCACGAATGCCTCCTTTTCTTTAGTGGGCTCCTCTTGCTCTAGTTGTTTTCCACCCTTCAGTGAAAGAGCACATGCCATCTCTTCATAGCCCCCTTTGGTTGGCTAGGAATGCTTAAAGAGACTTGGTCTTTTAGGCTAACAATCACTGTTTCCAATTAAGTCAATTGATCTTCAAAGTCTTTCAAGTCACTTCTCGTTTCCTATTGAAACTAAAGAGTGATCATAGCAGCTCTCGATGATCGCCTTTAAGGAAATCCCATCAAGTTGTGGTGATGATGTTGGAGGTGGAGTCATATATTGAAACTGTGGCTAACTATGAAACATGGTGACAAAGAACTGAACCTGGTTGGTTGCTCCCATATAAATAGTAAGGATGATTCTCCCACTTCAAATGGTAATTTAGAGTGTAAGGATTATACCATTCTCGTTGGCACTCTCAGGAACAACCAATCTTATAAAACTGCTGCTCAGCCTGTAAGACAAGATATATATCAATAGAATGGCCTGGAAAAGAACAAAAATCACATACCTCAGTATCAACTATATCTATCCTTACTCACTTAATTAAGGATGTGAGATTTTATTACTGGTTGTTCCAACCTAAAGATAATAGTAAACCTAACCTCATCATCAATATAAGAAATAATGCAAGAAGGAATGAAATAAAAAGAACGATGAAAATAAGCTATTACTTGAAAAATCTATGAAAGATAAATAGATAGAACACAAAGGTGATGAAAGCTCAACAAAAACAAAAAGAAAGAAAACATAAGAAATTCATATAGGCTCAATCCTCACATTGGCTCAAATGAAAATTCATTATGCATCTCTACACTACCTTGTTTCTCCAGTATCAAGTTCTGAGTAAGCTTATGCAACCAACTACTTTTCATCATTCAATATTGTTCACTCTCTACTCAGGTAGCCTAATCTGACTTCAAGCATGCATTCAATCTCATTCCAACTAGCGTGATAAAATCTCATGGAAACACAAACCAGAATTATTCAAGTATGGATCCATTGCTTACATAAAACAACACAAAACAACATCCTAATATGCCTAAAACATTCATCCTAAACATTAAAATGCAACACAAATACAACACATCCTAAATACTACCTCCCCACACTTAAATAACACATTATCCTCAATGTGGAAAGTAGAACATCAAAACACAACAAACACATAACAAAAACAATACAGAAAGAGATTAAGGGTTAGAATGGCTTATGGTGGTGTTCATTAATCCAAGGTGTAGGACATCTTCTTTCACTCTTCCTTTGGTCCTCCAAGAAGTTAGGATGTACAACAAACCTTCAAACTTCACCAAGTCACCTAAACAATAAGAAATCAAAAGGGAAAACAAGCTAAAGATCAAAACAAACTCAAAAGAAAACTAAATATGATCAACTTAAAGCAAAACAACACTAAACACAAAAACAAACAAATTAAAAACAAACATGCTAATTTAAGGTCATTATCTTCACCATTGGCATATCAATACTATCCATTATCAAACAGATGTTTAAGTCCAACAGGAAACATGCTCAAACTCCGTATAGAGCACAAGTGCCAGCTCCCCAACAATGATACTAAAAATTTGATAGCCTGATGCCAACTATCAAATAATAAACCTATCTACCTAACTGTGTAGTAAGCTGAGCTAGGGTTAAATCCACAAGTAGCTAGAGTGCAAGTGCTATTTCTAATTTTGTAAAGAAAAACAAAAATAAAACCCCTAGATGCAAAGATAACTAGCATAACTAAGATACAATAAAAACAACAAAAAGGACAAATACAGAGCAAAAGACGGTAAGACTACCAACAATAATAAAGAAATGGGTCAAAGGTATCACCAGGATTCTGGGATAACTATTGATGCTCAAATTTAGATAAAAGGTGCTCTAGCCAAGGTGCTAGTCTATAGTTTTGAACAAGCTCTCAAACCCTCAATTCATCAAACTTACATAAATATAATAAGCCCTAGAAATACCCCTATCTTCATTATAACCCAGAACAATCTATATATGTTAATCTCTCATACTATTAAAGGTATTACAGATAATAAAAGAAGATTCATGGGAGAAAAGAATAGAATTAAAATTGCCAACTATAACCTATGGTTTATGAATACCAAAATGAATTCTTTTTAAAGCATCCTATAACTATTTCTTGTGGTTATGGTTATGGTTATTTGAACAATATACATAGGTAATAAGGACAAAGGAGTTTTGATATAAAGGGGTGACTTCCAAATGAATAAGTTGATAGTGAAGATGTATTAAGTGATATGGACCAACTAACTTAGGCCATTAACACACAAGCTCGGAAAGTGTAACCTAAAGGTATGGGACTCTAGACAAGTTTGTTAAGTATCCTAACCAATCTAACAATCCTATTGCTACTTTTAGTAACTGTTAAGCACAACTATGTATCACATTCTCAATCCTAGTATTTAAATTAGGAAATTACCGAAAGAGTGATCAAGCCTAGAAGCGACTTCTAATTCATGTCATTTAATCCATGTCCTAAACCAACCTAAGCTTAAAAGCACCAAATCCATAGAAATCCAATCGCATTCTCACAATTAATTATCCCTTAATCCTTAGTATACTATAAGCACTTAGGAATTTAGCCACAAAAACTCAAATAAATCAAAACAAAGATTAAATGAACACAATCCATACTTAATTGAATAAAACTAAAGCTAGAAAATTCAAAATAGTAATGAAAAATAAGGTTCAACACTTAATCTAATGCAAACTCAAGCTATATGTTCTAATAATCAATTAACTAATGCAAACTCAAGCTATATGTTCTAATAATCAATTAACTAAAACCTAGTTCAACACTCTAACCAAACATTCCAGCATATATAAATTGAAAAAAAAATTGAAATTAAATGATTGATATCGTAATAACATGCATAAATCCTAACTATCAAGCATAGATTAACCAAAGACACCCATGAAATAAAACTTCATACAACTTAATACTTGAGAAAAATAAAACTAATATCATAAAAATGAAATGTTATTACATAAGAAAGCATTAAACTAAAGAAATAAATAGCCAAGCATTCGGTCATATAGATAATAAACATTAGGAAATGAAAAGAAAGGGCTAAAGCTAATGAAATATGCGAACTAAAGGAGAGAATGAAGGAACTGTGGTAAAAACTAAATGAAAAGCCCAATGAATGGTTATAAAGACATTGCTGCCAACTTCCCTTTATTTTTTTTCTAGAAAGCTCCAAGGTCTTTAATATATATATATATGTGTGTGTGTGTGTGTGTTGTTGTCTATGCCAAGCTTAGAAAGCTTTTTGTTTTTGTTTGTATCTTCTTCTCACCTAGGGCTACATGCCTCCACAAAACTTCTCATTATTTTATCATGTTTTTTCTTGATCCTTTTCAAATGTCTTTTTCTCCTAGAAAGGTTTAAAGTTTTTTTCCTCTTCCTTTAAAAATATTTTTATGTTTTATGCCTTAAGAAAGTGGGACATGTGTCCTTTTCAATTAAAGCCTCCTCTCCATGCTTTTGGTTCCTCTCCTGAAAAGCTCCACTTGAAAATATATTTTTCTCCTCATTTTGCAAAATGTTTAAAGCTTTTTTTTTTTTTTGGTCTTCTTCTCCATGCTTTCTTCTTTAAATTACCACTTTTCCTTTCCAAGGAAATCTTTCCCTTTACAATTTTTTTTTATGTTGCTTCTCTCTTTAAAACATTTTTGCTCCAATTTGCTTCAAAACCTTGCCTTTTTGGTCCTAAAGGTGTATCAACACATCCAACCTAGCATTCAACATAAATTGAGCATTTTATCTTGAAAATAGGATTGCAATCACATGGAAAAGCATAAGAAATCATAAGATAATTTAATCCTATTTCATACTACACTCCATCTCTAAAAGAATCTACAAAATTGCGATAATATATGGCTCAGAAGGTATAGGAATAGGAGGAATGGCTATTTGAGGAAGTTATAAGCTAAAAGATTCCTTGGAAGATAACATTTCACTACCTCTCACCTCAAGGGTAACACTAGGAGTAGTGGGGATCTAGAGATTACACTAACTACCTTAAACTCACTCATACTTCCATAGCTTAAGTATGGCACAAGAAATCATAGAAGCACCAGGTGGCTACATTGATCATATTTATGAATATCCTCATTAATAGGCACGTGGAATAAAAGTTCTTATTGGGACGCTACATCTGAACCATGTTATGCATGGGAGGGATGATAAAACTATTGAGGAATACCCTAGTAAGGATGTCAAGCCTATGCAGCATCTTAGAGAGGATGTATGTTTCAGGAAACCATACTTTGTTAACTCTGTTGGCCCTAGGTAGAACATTAGCACTCATCACAACTACGATCAACCTCTCCTAGACACCTAGTTAAGCAGTGGGAAAATGTTCCTAGATTTTCCATCCTATATACACCTAAGGCAGTAGGAGTTATATTGATAAAATAATTGAGGTTGAATGTTATTGAGTCCCTATGTAGAGTATCCTTCTACTAGTCATATATATTTCCCTCATTAGATACCCTTAATAGATAGGATAAATAACTATAAGTAAGGGTTATTGAGTTACCTTGCATGAATGATCTTACCTTTATTATATCGGACTCCTCCTTTTGTTTAATGTTCATGTAGAATTCATGAACTAACATGAGTATTATGGTGCTACTAATGTTAGGAAAAGCTCCCATCCAAGTACTTTGAAGTTAGTAGCGATATCAAACTTTGACTTTACTATAGAGTTCAATGAGCACTCCACAGTGATGTTGTTGTCATTATAAGCCTTAAACCACTTTGAGTGCTCTCTCATAGAAAACAAGACTTCTTTTTCGAAGTTTATGTTATGAAGGATCTTGGTGACATCTGAATAAAGACTATGCTAAAATATGGCTACAAAGACGTAGATTATGCTTAAAAATTAATTGAATATTCTGTTCATCATCACTGAAATATGCTTATTGTCACTAGAATATCCCTCATTTTGGTGATGATATTAAGGCTCAGAATTAATACCAAAGTGTAAAGAATGACTTGAGGAGCACAATGATGTAAAGATTTATCCTAGATGATAAAGGATTTTTGGCAAATAGGTGAAACAAGGGTTAATGACTGCAGTATATGTAGACAAGCGATGGAGGGAAAGAAAGATAGAGGAGAAAGGTTAGGTTTTGGTGGTGCAAAGGTATCTAAGGTGAAAAGAAGAAAAAACACTAGAGAAGGGCGTATTTTCTAACGAGAATGGAAGTAAGAGGGAGAAGAATGGGAGTCTAGTGAAGAGGGAAGGTGGGTGAGGGGGTAAGATGAAGAAAAGGGATTATAGTTGGGGTTCTTATCAAAATAGTGTTGTTTTTATGCAAAACATAAGATCAAGCGGTGGCTAATAGTGATTATAATAGTGCCATTAATGACCCATATTGATTCCCTCTAATTGTGTTACAGTGAAGGTTTAGATAGATTAAAATGACACCATTATAGAGGTTCATTAATATTCTTCTCAACATTTTTCTCTTATAATTTCACTCCCAATTTACTACTAAACTCACCTTAACTCATGGACCATTAATATATTAAGGTATTATGCATCTTATTTTCTAAACAATGTTAGAACCTAAGTACTAAAACCTAAAGACACTAACTAAAAAGACATGGATATAAAGGAAACTAATTGCTAATCTAAATGAAACTATCTTTTAGGTTGGTTTGCCTCCCAACAAGCACTTCTTTTTCATCTTTAGCTATAACAATGTCATTGAGACATCATGGGGGCTTCAAATCAATGGTCCTAAAGACCTTCACTTTGCCCATAATAGCTAGATGTCTAAATAAGTGAAATGAAATACAGGACTAGAATGGGGTTACGCTCCTCATTTTTTCACCAAAATTTAAGTATTTAAGTTTGACCTTCTCATTAATTACACTGGAAGCCTTATAATACTTAGGCTCGTCAGTTTGTAATCCAATGTAATTGCAAGAGTAAATCATAGAGTACAAATTGGATTAACTAAAAATATTGAACACTACCTCCTAATCTTAGGGATTAAGAATCAACTTTCCTTTCCTAAGATCCATTATGACTCTATTATTAGCAATAAATGGCCTTTCCAAGATTATAGGCACATCCTTGTCCTTATCCATATCCAAGAATAAGAAATCAATAGGAAAAATGATTTTTTCTACTAGGAAGAGTACATCATCAATGATCCCTCTAGGATAAGTAATAGATTAATCATCTAGATGTTGTTAGAATTATATTTTTAAGTTACCTATAGTGCATGGGATGGTAAAACTCCCAAGGTCCTTAAAATTTGGAGGTAATTTCTTAAGAAAAATTGTGGAACAGAAAAATCATGGAAAATTCCTCATTAACTTTCACAATCTTATTCTCATCTAATTTTCTCTTATTTGGCAAGATATCCTTTAAAAACTTAGTATAGTAGGGCATCTCAGAAAGTGCCTCAGTAAATAGGGTGTTAATATGTAACTTTTTAAACATTTCAAAAAACTTCTTGAATTGCTTAGCCAAGTGGGCTCTCTTAAGTTATTGAGGTTATGGAATCCTAGACCTGTATAATTTGCATGTTGGGATCATGATTAGCTTAAGTCTCTCCTCCTTCTCACTCTCAACTTTCTTTTCTTTTCCTTTCTCCACCACCTTCTCTTCACTCTCCTCTTCTACTTCCTTCTTCTTGTCTAGACTCACACTCTTCACTTCTAAACCACTCCTCAAGATAATATCCTTAACATGCTCCTTATGATTGGCTTCAGTAGTACTAAGTAGCTTACTAAATAATATGTCTTGCAATATCTGTGCTATTTAGTTCACTTGAGTCTCCAATTTCTTAATAGAGGCCTCATGGTTTTTCTTCCTTGACTCATTAGATTGGATGTATTTTAATATGATCTCATATGGTTGTGGTACATTGGCTTTAAGGCTAAGCAGTGTGATTCTCTAAGGATTAAATGGTGGAGGGTTTTGGTGGTTTTGATTATTATTATTATAAGAAATGTTAAGATGGTTCCACTACTTAAGATTGTAAGTGTTGAATAAGGGTCTCCTCTTTGCTAATTAAATTTCCTTATGAACTAGGCTTACTTAGGTTTATGAGCAAAAGGATTACCTACTTGACACTCTTAGGATGTATGGGAGTTACCACAATAGTTCTCACACATTACATGACCTTTCAATGCACTACTACAAACTCCACTCATTAAATTATCCAGTTTCCTTTTAAGAACTTCCATTTGGGTAGCTAAAGCTACTATATTGTTAATTACAAGGGCTTTATATGGTTTTCTAGGTTGATGCTCAGAACAATACTAGAACTTATTTATAGCCATTTCCTCTATTAACATATAAGATTTATTTGGGGTCTTTCTAATTAAATTATCTCTAACAACAACATTTTTTATACTACATGTAAAGGATGTGGCTCTCGTATAGAAGATGTCTACTTGCTACCATATACTCAATCCAAGATTAGGACACAAGGAAAGCATCCCCCTAAACCTATCCCAAGCCTTGTATAGATTCTTATTTTCAAACTAGAAAATGATTTAGTTTTAATCTTAATTTAAGTTATCTTAGCTAGTGGGAAAATTTTATTCAAGAAAATCTTCATTAGATAATTCCAAGTAGTGATGGAACCTAGTTAAAGTGTATATGACAAGGCTCTAGCTTTGTCTATAAGAGAGAAAGGGAATAGACTAAGCTTGTCTATGTCCTCCGAAATCCCATTATGTCTAAACAAGTAACAAATATTAAAGAATATCTTTATATGGGTATCCAGGTCCTTTAAGGCTGAACCTCTAAATATGAGGCCTTAACCATAGAAATAATCTAGTGAGGAATCTTAAAATTGTTTAAGTTAACCTAAGGTATAACTATGTTAACCAAAGGTCTAACTTAATTTTCTATAGCTAAGTCTATCATAGTAGGTTCTCTTAATTCTTCCTAAGGTTATGTAACTATGAGTTCTTATTCTCCCCTACCAAAGAAATCATTTGTCAATATTGTCATAATTTAGGTAACACCAAACAAACATGTAACAAACTGTAACATAAATATTAGAAATTCCATTAAGTGTATATTGTCACTACTACTTTGCCTACTCATTCATCTAAAAAAAAATTTATGGTTTTTGCATGTGAATTTTGCTAGATTCACTCAATATCATGATATGTTAAAGGGTTCATCTTAGCCTATTATAGCTAGTGCTAACTTATATAACACCTCTACATGTCTCCTTTTTCTCTTCCTCCTCATGGGTCATCAATTTTAGTGCTTCAACTTATATGACAGGTAATTTTATAATTTTCTTAATATTTTAAAACAAACTTCTCCATCCACTATTACTTTGGATTATGCTTTAAACTTACTAGAATTTTCCTTTAATCTAATATTTATTAGTAATCTGACTTATACCTTAAATTATCATGTCTTATTTTTCCATTATTGTTGTCTCCTTTAGCATCTTGATACAAAGAAGATTATAAGTAAAGGACTTAATTGGGGAGATCTCTATATTTTGGATACTCAAGAGCTAAGATCTATTGCTTTCTCAAGTGTCTTAACATACTTTGAAACTTATTATCGGTTGTGACATCCATGTTTACCTCTAATAATGAAGTTAGGTCCTCAATTTCAAAGTGTCTCCTCCTTAGATTATGAGTCATATTACTTTACTAAAAACCATCATCTACCTTCAACTCCTCAAAAAATTAATCAAGCTACAATTCCTTTTGAGTTGGTACATTCTAATGCTTAGGGTCCATGTCTTGCTATATATAAAATAGGGTTTCGATACTTTATTAACTTTTTTGATGATTTATCTCATATAACTTGGTTTTATTTAATGAAAAATAATTATGAATTGTTTTCTATTTCACTAATTTTTATGCTAAACTCAAAACACAGTTTAGTGTTTCTGTTCAAATTTTATAGAGTGATAATGCCAAAATGTACTTTTCCACATCATTCCAAACGTACATTCTCTATAACGGTGTCCTTCATCAGTCCTCATATGTTGCTTTACCATCTCAAAATGATGTTGTTGAAAGGAAAAAAGAGATCTTCTTGAAATTGCTAGGGCATTATTATTTCAAATGCATGTTTTAAAATATTTTTTCATCGATGCTATCTTCACAGCTTGTTTGTTGATTAACTAAATGTAATTAACTATTCTTCTTGGTGAGATTCCTTATCGTACTCTTTTTCCTATTAAATATTGTTTCCCTTGACACCTCAAATATTTGGTAACACTTGGACATATTCAGAAATGTCGAATGTGTCTAGAATTATCTTTCACAAATTGCAACATTTTTCTAGACTTCATAATCAGTTTCTAAAATAGTGGAAAATTATTTTCTGACTTCTCAGGTGTTCTATAGTGTGTTAAAGTTTTGTTTCTAATTTTTTAGAGGCTATTTAAGTTATGTTAAAAATAAGTTTTTAGATATACTTAAACTATCACTATTTTCTATTCTTGTGTTAACTACATATTTTTATTATATAAAGTAGTTCTAGGAGTATAAGATTTCTAGGTTTCATTTTTTTATGATCTTAAGATTATCCAAGTATTTTTAGTTTGATTTTTGGGAACTTGTAGCTTCTGTTTAGGGTTCCTATTTGTAGACTGCTCAAATATGTTTAGATTTCATATGATTGCTTTCATACATATATTTTGGTATTCAAATCTGATTTTTTTGCTTCCAAATTATAGTTTTCTATTTGCTTTAAGCCTCAAGAGTATTATTGAATATTTACTTGAATTTTAATAGGCTTATTTGATTGTTTAAAAGTATTAGTTTTCTTTTCTATCAAATCTGTCTAGATTTAGATTAAGTGAACATTTCAATTTGTGTTTCATTATCATACAAGTTTTTGTCTGCGTCAAATATGCCATATTAAGCTTGTTTAAGCTTTCATTTGTGTTATTGATCCTTCATTTAATTAGTGAAAGCATTGGATCCCTTAGTTTGATTGTGCCTTAAGTGAAACACATCCATATATGTCCTTAGATACCGAAAAGGGGGTATTTGCATTATCAGGTTAGTTAAGTGTGTCAAGGCTTCTCTTTGTCATATAAAGATTAAGGCTACTCTTCACCTTTCACAAGAAGATTGGAAATTATCCTATTTGCCTTAAAAGATTGGGTAGTTAAGGCTCCTCTTTAGCTAGAAAAATATTATTGTGCAGAGGCAATTGTTTGCCTAGAAAAAGATTGGTTATAAAGGCTACTCTTTGTTTAGATAAAGATTATAATTGTTTTTACTTTAGTTAGAAAATAATATTATCTAAAAAGTAATTGGAGAAGAGACGTAGCCTATCTTTAGAGTAAGATAACTTCTTTAACAATCTATGTGCCTTACCATCTGATAATTGTGTTTTGTGTGTGTTTTTCTAAGTGTTTTGCATGTGTTTATTGCATAATATGTTGTTTTTATTGTGTTTTAATATTTATTTGGTGTTTTTTTGTTTAGTATAATTTTAATTATTGTTTTGTTTGTGTTTAGTATTAATTTGTAGTAAGTTTTGTTTATTTAAGT
>JAOXYD010226711.1:0-32006 GCA_028565735.1 Pinacopodium congolense
TCGTTATCAATCTAGTATGAATCATTGACATAAAAATTCAATTCATTAACAAATACTCATTGGGGGTTATTTTCTCTTAAGAATAAATAATTAGAAACATGTATTCTGATTACCCTTACTAATCAATAATCTAGATACGATCATAAGTTCAATTAATTAGTAGCATTAAGAACAAAGAAACCAATGAACAAGATAACCCATATACGACATGGATTCAATCAAGTTAACTACCTTCTTAGAATTTCCAAACTTTAATGTAGAGACAAAAATCCTAATTGCTACTTGTGATTAGCAAAGCTGAACGTCGTATTTTACTAACCTAGCTATGAATCGATTAACTCCTTGTTGCGCATCTAGAAATCAAGAAATTCAATTGAGAGAACAAAACCAGAAGATAATTAATAATTTTTAATGAAAACATTTAGCCCAAAATCTCATACATACTAGATTGAAACTTGGTTTCCCTCAACTAAGACAAAGAGTTTAGCTACTTATAAAGAAAGTAAAAATCAACATAAAAGTTGCCAACAAAAGGGTTTCCATCCTTGGTATTTAAACTGACGAAAATCTAAAAGAAAGACTGAAAAACGTCCTACTCTACTACTGGAAAATAAGGAAGAAAGAAAAAATAAAGAAGGAAAGAATTTCAGAGATGGGATGTTTATTGTGAACAATGGGGTTCCCTTTTATAGAGTTTCCAATCCTCTATCTCTTTTATCTTTTGTGATCTCTTCAGATTCCAATCCAATATAATCAACTTCAAATCGTCCAAATCTTATCTTGATTACTATCCAAGATCATAAAGGTCGTGATCGGATCAAATCTGAATCAAATTAGATTATGTAGGTAAGCTTCTGTTCCTTAGGCGTGCCCACGCTTAGTTATCAACGCATCTGTCAGCTTGAATTCGAATTTCCTTATCTTATATTGCGTCTTTTTGATCTAATCTCGTGATTTATGGGTTGATATTCACTTGGTAACAAATATTAATCAAATCCATTAGATTCAAAAGATATTTTCAACACATATGATGAATTAATACCCAAAATCACACGAAATTAGCATCTTAACATTGAACATGATTATAGATTACTAAATCTAGTTTAGGGATTATTCTTGAATTTTTTTGTTTAAATTTTTCCATATTGATTCAATGCATAGTTATTTATGTTAATTGTTGAGCTTATAATCACTTTAAATTGAAAGATTATTTTGATTTATTTGAGTTAGAGTGCGCAACAAGAGTTGGTGGCTTAACATACTTACAATTAACTAATTAATAAGTGATTGAAGAGAGATCTAAATTACTTATTAATTGTGATTAGAATAGCTTCAATTCTAATTGCATTTTTAGGAGTAATGTTGTGAGCGATAGGTTACAACTCAACTTTTTAAGTATTTTAATTGGGAGTAATTGATTAGATCTAGAGAAAGGGTAATCAAGGCATAGGATATCTAGGATCAAACACAATTAAATCAATAGGATAAAAGGAAGATAAACAAAAATATAAAAACCCCAAAGGCTCCTTTATTAAGTATATTCTTTATTTTTCTTTCTTCTATGATTAAATTCAATCAAGTTTAAATAGTTTAGTTTAATTTTCAGTTCTATATTTTTCATTTACTTTAAACAAAGTGTAAGTAAGATATTTAGGTGTCTAGATTCAATCCTTATGGGATCAATATCAGTTATACTATATGTTACGACCTATATACTTATAGTGTAGCTAAACCTAGTAAACAATTAGCAAAAATGCCTTCCTATGTAAAGTTTCTTATAAGAGAAGATTGGATGAGTATACGATTGTGAAGTTAAATGAAGAGTACTCAACTATATTATTGAAGAAGTTGCAACTAAATTGAAAGATCTAAGGAGTTTTACTATTTATTATACTATTGCTAATTTACAAATAGATAGGGCTTTAATAGATTTAGGAGCAAGTATTAATCTTATGTCTTTATTTGTTTGTAGGAGGATAGGATTTATAATGTTAAAGCCTACGATAGTCTCAACATAACTTGTAAATCATTCAATCGCCTATATCTCTAAGAAATCTTTGAAGATGTTCTAGTAAAAGTAAATAAATTTACTTTTTCAGTGGATTTTCTAGTCTCGAATATCAAAGAGGATCATGATATTTCAATCATCAATGGAAGATTATTCATGGCTACTGCAAGAACAGTTATAGACATGCAAAAAGGGAAACACATCTTGAACCATTAAGATGAGGAATTGGTCTTTAATGTGTATATTACAATGAAATCCTCCTCTAAATTGATTCTTGTAATTTTATTGGAGTTAAAACTTATAAATCCAATCCTTATCATGTTACTTGCATAGATATAGTGGGAACATGCTTGACAAGCTCTCTTGGTAATGATAATGAGAAGGTAGAAGTGTTTGAAGTGTATAGACAACTTGTAAAGAGTATACAACAAATAATGTCACTCATTTGGGAAGACAGCAAGGGTGTATAATAAGAGCAAAGCAAGTGGTAGATGGAGGAACGAATTAGTTATGACCACCATGAGGTTGCGAATAGGGGTAATTTAAAGAAGTGCTTGTTACTAGGTAATGTAACAGTTTAATGATTTTTTTGGTTTATTTTACTTTATTTTTATTGATTTTAGTTTTGCATATTAAATAAATTTTCAAGTCTACAACTATTTTGTTTTAAGTAATCCTACAATCGATCAAGAATGGGAACTGTGAAGAGTGTAAATAATGTAAGACAAAATCATAATGATAATAGAAAATGGTGTTGTTGTGGTCTTATCATATCTCCATTTTAGTTATAAAGCAAGATTGATTTTTACTGAAGGAAAATAATGCTAGAAAATGTAACTATTTTACTAGTATCTAAGCGCTATTTGGGGTCGACAAATAAAGGATCACATTTATTTAACAAATGACACCATTTTGCTACGAAACTCTAATTTCTTCTCCGTCTTACCTCATTCACTACTACATACTTCTCTCCTATGCTATTATAAATTTCTCTTGCCCTTTTACATCTCTGAACTTCTTGCTTACCTTTTGTTACTATTGTGTGATTAATTTATCTCGAGCATATGATTTCTTCATCATCACCTAGCTTGCTCTTTCCCTCCACTGTTATCATTGCTATTTTCTCTTAATTGCCACAACCTACCACTATTCCTTTTATTTTCTTCACTTTCCCATAGATTTCAAGTTATTTCCAATGGTTAATGTGTCCATCTTGTTCCTTAGATCATGTACAAGCCTTTTTCTAATTTTAGATCACAAAATTCATGACAGTTGGTTGGACACTCTGTTGAGAGCCTATACTACATTTGATGGGCCATACTACTCAATGATGGTTTGAAAATTCTATGCAAACATCATGGAGAAGGTAGAGGAGGATGTTTTAGAAAGAGTAAGTCTTTTGTTTGAGATACCCCTATTATTATCACTTGTGGTTATCTATCTAGTTTGTTAGGTGTATTAGATAATGATCCTATTTTCAAGCATAATAGAAATCTTAGTGTCCTTTTCAAAGAAATTTATTTAAAATTAGCTTTTTATATTGACGAAAAAAGGAGATGAATTAGCCTTCATCATTAATTCAAGGATCATTATTATCCAATATCTTAGTTAGGGCCTTGTAAGTGCACTATAGTGGCATTACTGAGTACTAAAGTCCAATCGAGGGTTAGTAGCCTCAATGAGATATGATTTGAAAACACTTATCATTATATCGAATGCCATATGGCTTAGGTCATTTTTCATGATCCCATTGGTTGGCTTAACTATTCCTCACTTGAGGAATGTAGTGTGACTCTAATACAAGGACAAGACTCCATGTTTTTTTAGGTTGATTACGAGGTTCTTAGCTGACAAAGGAGTAAATATTTAGGGGCAAGATCTTGGTATAACCTTCAACAATGATTACATTTTCAAACTGTAAGACTTAGAAGTATGGACAAATTTGAGGTCGATGAAGAAACATTAATGTGTGTCCTTTGAGGAGTGATGAACAATTGGATGACCTTATAGCCCCTCATACTATCCTGCTCAGCATAAGGATATACTTGATGAGCCTACCAATTCATCTTTGACGTATTCACATATTAACCGAAGAAGGTCCATCAAACTCTATGTTATCTTTAGAGATCTTTTTAGGTTTAATTCATGTGTTGTTGCTAGAGATTTGTGGTAAGCTTGAACATCAATAGTAGCATATTGAGTAAATATGGGGGCATATCAGATCTATGAGTCTAGGATAGAGCAGTTGATTAAGTTATAAACTTTTATTTTGTTGAACATATCTTTTGTTTTTTAATTTGGTTTTTCTAGATATTATTATCTATTTGTGTTTCTTTTGGTTTCCTTTTACTTTTTAGTCCGATTATACAACTTAAATTTGGAACCTATTCAAATTTAATGAAATTATAATGGTTAGTTGATTGGTAGTTGGTCTTGATAGTCCTAAATGATGCCTGAAAGGGGAAGGGGTGAATTAGATTCACTTAAAATTTTCTAACTCAATTGTACCTAAGTATAAAACCCTTTTAAAACTTATGCAAAAATTTAAAGTAATTTAATAAATAATATAAACAATAAAAAATTAATAAAATAAACTTGAAAGTAAAAGAGTAGGGTAAGAAGTTCTTAAACCAAATTTTTGTGGTTCAATGTCTAACTCTACATCTATGTTCACTCCCCAACGCCTTATTAAGTATTTCACTATCTCATTGTCTCTTGAACAACTCTTGGTTTCTTTTTCAAAGGATTTAGGATAACCTTTACAAATTCCAAATTTCATAATCAATACTTTAGGAAAATACATTTGTAAAACATTTTTCTCAACTCACTCAAGTATTTAAAGGGGCTTTTAAAAATAACTTAAAAGAAGACGTAAAACTATCCTCACAAACTTCACTAAAAACTATGCAAAACTCAGTTAAACATAACAAAACAACACACTAAGTGTTTCAATTCACTTTTGTATGTACTTTTATACACTTGATTTCTTTACACTACTTAATGCACCTATTTTTAGTGAAAATTCAATCAAATAGCCATTTATTATTATTTAGTATAATTTAATTTAATTTATTTTTATTTTACTGTTGAAACTAGCTATTTCTACCTGTTGCATGCAACCATCGATCGATCAACTTCATCTACCAGGCTGGTCAATTCATATATAACACTGATCGACCAATCTTCCTAAAATTTACACTCTAGTTAACTAGTAACAGATTTAAATCACTCTAAAATTATTCCCAACATTTTAAAACACCTTCTAAACACAAAAACACTTCAACAACTGCCCTGAAATCATTTTTATATATTAAGAGGATATTCCTCTTAATTATATAATATATATGTATAAACTAATCATAAATTTAATTATACATAATAGAATCCTTTAAAACACTAAGAGAAGATCAAGTAAGACTATATAAAAAAGGATACAAATAATCCTATGGAAGTTACTATCTTGATCTTTAACCTTGAGTTTTTCTTCTTCACTTGTTCATCATATACTCTATTTAAGTTCCAAGACTATAAAACTCATCTTCTAAGTACTTTTTTTAACACACATAACTTTCCAAATCATCAAACACATCAAAATCATTAGCATCAAGATGTTTTGTCATTAACAAAACTAGTGGAAACTCCCTTGGCTTAATAATCTCCCCCCTTTTTAATGATGAAAAAATAAAGTGATATATTATAATCCATAAAACTAAAAAAAAACACCAAAACTTTCTAATATCACTTAAATTTATTTAATACCACTTATAAATTATTACAAAATAATCCCCCTTTATATAATATGTTAGGGGTCAAATTGATTGCATTTTGATTAATAATTTGTTAAAGTATGACCCCTAACTCAGTGCTTAATTATTCAATTTATGTATTATTATGTTTACTTTGTATAATGGAGCTTAAAGCCGGATATTAGAGCAAAAATTGGAAGAAAAACCCTTGGTCCAGACCATCAATGGCACCATCACAGGGTCACGTTAATGGATAAACAAGGGGTCATTGATGAGTTCATCATGCAATCATCAATGGCACCTTGTAGCCCAGTATTGTCATTCGGTACAACCCATCACTGATAGAGTCAGTCAACAATATCAACCTCAAATCTCCAAAATTACGGCTTGGACATGCTCTCCATCAATGTTCTTGTCTTCTAACATATGTGGAAGGTTGTTGTAGCTGTAAAAACAAATAAATAACATAGAAACACACATGAATCAAAGGGAAGATAGATCTGGAAAAAGAGAGAGACATTCTTCCTTCTCTCTTCTTTGTTATTAGTAGCATATAGGCTTCAAATACTTTGTATTCATATTGTATGTTGTTTTTTTAGTTTCTAGACATTGAAGCTTGTTGTAAGACTCCTATCTGAGTCTAGGATTCATTCCTTAACTCAAATTATCACTTGTTTTACTCTATTTTTTGGATTAATCAAAGTTCTTATGATTATGCTCATATCTATGAATGTCCTTTGATTTTTCTGTAAGAGCTTAATGAAATAAAGCTTGTTTGGAGTCCAGAATCAAGTTGGAAGTTCAAGATACATCCAGAAGTCTTTCTTGGATATTTTTGTAACCTCTAAACTTTATTTTATAGCTCATATTTTCTGATCTATCAAGGCATGTTGTTTAAAGTGTATATCTTGTATGTTTTGATAAAAATATGTGGCTAAATCATTTTTATTGCTAAGGATTGGTGTTTTTATGATTTAAGAGAGCTTAAAGATATGTTATAGGGTATAAGTTTTGTTTATTGAAGGTTTAAAAGATCTAATTTTGGGCTTGCCACCTAGGATTAGAGTTTAAGATAAGTTCACTTAAGCTTGAGAAATCATCTTAAATTGTTAGAAAAATCAGTAAGAAACACGTATTAATCCTTGCATGACCAAACTTAGATTTTTTGTGAGAGTTAGAGATCTCACCTTCTTGAAATTAAAGCCCATTTACTTTATTTGAAGCATAACTAAACTTTAAATAAGATTTAATGGAGAAAAAGCAAAGTCTTAACCATAGCTTTGTTTATATTTTGTGAAGGAACTTTAACCATCCCTTAAAAATGTGTTTAAAGCTTAATTAAATAATAAATCACCTAATCCTTAGCTAATTTACATATTTGGTAAATTTCAAAATTTTTCAAAAGTAAGTAAAAATCATTTTCGAAGTGTTTAATCCAAGTTAGACTAATTTAGCAATTTTCAGGTTTTAATCAAATTGTTTAGATTTTTCTAAATAATTGTAATCTAATTAACCCAGTAATTAAGCCTTTATCATCGTGGAATCGACATATGGAGTCTTAAATTTAAGGAATCGACATCTGGAGTCTTAAATTTACTCTATTATATTACTTGTTCGATAGATGCACTTGCCTAAATTTCAGTAGTTTTTAAAGTAAAGTCTTTTCAAAATCGTTAAAAGTTTATAAGTCAACTATCCAATGTAACACAATACCAAAAGTAACATGACATATTATAAAACAACAAAACAAAAACAAACACCAAAACTTCCCAATATCACTTATATTTACTTAATACTAAAATGTTATTCAAAAGATACCCCTTTTATATAATATCAAAAGTAATAACATAACCACATTTCAAACATAATTATCACAACAATATCACAATTACATATTAAAACTTATCCAATAACCAAAATTATCAAATTTTGCTTATCCCTCTAAATTAATTATAATTTAGCAGCAATTTCAATAATTTTATACGCTTAAGTAAAGTTCATAACTCCCCTTAAATTTTTGCATTATATCCATTTAAAATTGAAACTCCCTATAAATAAATCATAATGTCGCTTCTTACTGTCCCTAGAATAATAAAAAAGTTAAAAATAAGAATAAGAATATAAACAAAAAAATCATAATGAATTTCCATCTATCATGCATGACTCTTTTTTAATCATGCAAAATCTATCCTCATTCGCTAGTTTATTAAAAATATCAGCTAACCAATGCAATATTTTAACAAATTATAATTCGATATCCCCATTTTATGCATGATCTTTAATAAAACAATATCGAATTTCTATATTATTTTTCCTAGAATGTTGAATAGGATTTTTAGTTAAACAAATTGCATTTGCATTATCACACCTCGTAGGTATCTTATTAAGTTCATTATCATTAGTGTGGTTAGTCTCCTACTAAGTTTTAAAAGAATAAATCCAAACCTTAAACTAAATAATACTATGTTTACTAAGGCAAGTGCACTTATCATATTGTAGTATAGGTTAGGCAAGTTCAAATGTCATCCTACGAGGATTGATCTACCCCTATTAAGTATCTTTCTATTATCTAATCTAAAAAAATGATTGATTTAATTAAAATTATAATTAAATTAAAATTAAGAACAAATTTAAGATCTAAAACTAAACCTAAACAATTTACACATATAAAAAATCAATGAGATTAAAGACCTAGATGAGGTATGCCCCTAAGATATAAATAGTTTTGTTGTTTAACCTTGATTCAATGTTTATCCACATTCACTTAGGCTGTAGAATTCCTAAATTGAATTATACTCTCCTTTAATTTATATAACTCCTATCCTCTTGGTCGAGACATCATAATCTCTTCTCAATTAATAACCCAATTGGAAGCCTTACCTTGTTCTATAGATCTTACTATTTTGACTAGATTTGAATATATCCTATAAGACTTATATAAGCCTATCTTTAGTACGCCATACAAGTCTCTTTACCTATAGATTGATATATTCATATAAATGATCTCTCATTTTAGATATATGAAATAAAATAATGGAATTGAAATTATGTTCTTATAAGTATCAAATATAATGCAATTTATCTTTACACAAACCTAAGATAAACATGGAAATTCATACATTGAATTAAAGAAATAAAAAAATCTCAATGCATCATAGGTTCATCACATCTAGAACCAAAGAAATCAAATCATGAATATAAACACCAACTTAAGAAGTAAAAAGAACAAAAAAAACTCATTCTCATGAGATTCAAGTCTTCAATCTTCAATAAACCCTTGTTGAGATCTCTACTAATCTTCTTGAATTTCCACTATAATCTTGATTTCCAAACTTTAAATGACTTTAATATTGAATAAAATTGACCTAGGAATGAGTTTTCCCTCTCAAGTGGCAATTGCCCTCACTTTAGGGTTAACAACCCTCAAAATGAACTTATAACATGCTTAAATAAGTAGAAAAGTTTGATACTCTTATGGCCATGGCACTGTGGCATGAACTATAAAAGTTACTGGATCCCTAAAATACTTGATGTTTCTCCTAAAAAATTCCTTCGCTTGGGCTATAGTTGTTGGGCTAACTGTGGAGCTCACTAGAAGCAGCTTTTTGATCCCACAAACCATCCAACTCCTTCTATGAATAAATATAACTTACAAGGCCTACAAAACAATCATTTTTACATAATTGCATAAGAGAAATATCAAATTCAATAATAGAAACATTTAATTTTAATTATCATGTGAAATGGATTCAAACATAAGCTATAAAAGATCAAAATTAACTTTAAAACATGTATAACTTTGGCCATATTAACCATAATTCCTAAAATTTTGTCTAAGTGTTAGGACCTATGCCCATTAAGAAGGGGTGAATTAAGGGCCTAAAAAAATCTTCTTAGTTTTTCAAACCTAAGTTTACCAATTTTCTAGTATGCCAAAATTAAAATTCAATTCTAATTCACCAAATTAAACTTTATAAAAAATTAAACAACTTATAAAGAAATTCATAAATGTAAAAGAGTAAGGGAAGAAAGATGTAAACGATTTATATTAGTTCGGAGATGTCTACTTTTTCCTACGTCTAGTTCCCGAAAAATAGAATTTTCACCATCAAAACAAAATAATGTTAGTACAGATATCATTTGTTAAGGCTAAAGGATAACCTGTCTCTTTTTTTTTTAAGACTAAAGAATAACCTCACAACACTCCTCCATTTTAAGAGCTCAAGGATAACCACTCAAAATAACACTCTTCTTTTTCAAGGTTAAAGAAAAACCTCTCAAAAATTTTGTTCTTATAAAATAACCACCCCACAAAATGAACTTCAAAACTAGATTACACTTGACCAAGCCAAGTGTTTAGGTGCACACACATAACTTAGAAATATATATACTTTCTTACCCACTTAATGCATAAAACTTATGCAAAAACATATATTTATATGCCTAGAACCTCAAACTAATCATTGATGACTGTTACCCAATGTTTTACCACATTCAATTCATTTTCCCATTAAGAAATAGCCATTATCACACAAAATCTGGACTACAAAGGTGGTTTCCATTAGACAACAATAGTTCCATTGTTCATCTTATACAACTGTCATTATACTTTTATGCAATCGACCTATAACGATTGTACAATAATGGCATCATTACTCTCCTAAATGACATTTTTCATGCTCCTGAACACACATAAAACTTGACTAAAATACTTTCAGTTTTTTTTCAAATTAAATCATAATACATTCATAAATATTATTACATATTCCAAACTTAATCAAACACACATTAATACCATTTTACACAATTCAACTTAATCATATAACTTAACATAACCACGCAATCACATTTGTCCAATTTACCATATTTTATTAATCTTGATACTTTCATTTTTATTTTATCGTATACAATCATATACTTTACCAATTTTCAAATTCACACACAACAATCACTAACTTAACTTAACTTAATCATCACATACAATCACATTTAAAACCTCATTCATGTATTAAGAGGATTTCCAAACACCAATAACATATAACACATTTTGATCATTTATCCTTTATGCAATATCCTAAATATGAATGCAATATGCTTGATGTGAGTCCTTTCAAGTGAGCCCTTTCAACATTATGGTAAGATTAAAGAAAAGTTATAATAAAACTCACACAAACATCCTATCAAATTCTACTCTTAAACTTGATCTTTTATCAATCATCCTAATTTGATGCTTCTTTTTCAATCTTGGTCTTCAACCATCTCAACATACTCTAATGCTTCAATGAAATCATGTTCTTCAATTCCAAGGTTCCACATCATATTTCTTCAACATGCAACTCAATGACTTGTTTGCATCAAATCTATCCCAACATAACTAACTAAATGAATACATTAGTATAATCATTTTATCATCATGAAAACAAAGGTAGAACCACACTTGGTTTAACAATTTTCTCTTTTTTTATGATGACAAAACCATATGACATTAAGAACACATACGAACCACATACAACTGTGTAACACATACGAACCACACACTTTCTCTCGTAATATAACATCCTTTGTCCCCTTTTTGTAATTATCAAGAAGTTCAATGCAAAAAGGCATATAACTTCAATGTCAACTACAAAGATTTACATAAGAAAGATTTCATACATCATCTCCTTTACCAAAAATCTTTTCTTAAATTCATTTAATAAAATTTCAAAAACCATTCTCAAACATGCTCCCCTTTAATAAAACACAATATGGAAAACTTAAAAACCATATCATCAAAATTTTATTAACCCCCTAAAAAAATCACATATTATTTTATACCAAACCTGTAAAAATTAGACTTGTCTATATCAATTATTAAAAGAAGACTTGATACCAATTATTGATACAACAAAACCCAATTTTCAAAACAATACATAAAACCAATACCTCTTATCTAAGGGAACCTAAAAAAAGGGACACTTATACGAAACCAAATGCACCAGTTATCATCACCACTCAAATTGATCACTTTTCACCAAATAACATATCAATACATCAAATATTTCTAAACACCACATATCATTTCAAAAAGGGTTCAAAACATTAACTTATACCAATTATTGATTATGCTATTTGGTGATAGTACAAAATTCACAACATACTAATAGATCAATAAATTCAAAAAAATAGACACTCCCCCATTTTACAAAACCACAAGTAATAAAACAATCATGTTTCAAAATTAGTTTTTCAAAAAGCATTCAAAATCACTTAAAACCATATCATCAGACAAAAGATGCAATCCATCTCATCATACTACAACCAAGCCATTTAAGCTAATTCAAAAACAGTGTCATATTTACAATTCCAAATTTTGTTTGAAAATTCTAACTTTTATTGCATAACCATCAAAAATCTTAAATCTTGACTAAATTCCTCTAAGTTACTGAAAATTACTCAACATTTAAAAAATCAAATTTCTAACTAACTTGAAATTTTCACATATTTTTCCAAACCTATGACTCCCCCTAAAACCATACATTATCACTTTTCACACATTCAAACTCATAAATATAAGAAGCATGAAAAGAGTCATAACTACACCTTAAACATCATACACAAATATAATAACCTCAAACTTTACTAAAGTTTATATAGATTCGTGTATTATCAAAACATTAGGGAGTAAACATATGAAAGGGATTATAAATACCACAACATCAAAGACCATAATTCAAAGTCATCATATAACTTCCCTTTTAATAAAAAAAATACTAATATCAAGTACTACTCCACCATCATTGAAAAATAACACTATACATGAGTTTATTGTTTTATGTTTAATTATTTAATTATTGTTTGGATATTTTCAATTTGTATAAGAATATGATTGATTGAAGATTGGTGCAAAAAGAATTCAAATTTGGCACTTTCCAAACTCTCAATGTTGGTATAGAAAGGCGCACGCCAAAGGCACCGTTGTGCTTCAAAGTCTAATTACCGTTGTAGGCATAGATAAGCAATTTTTCACCAAATCTCCACAATTATAGCTAAATCATGTTGGGAATTGAATGCTATATCTAGTGAGGAAAAAATAGACTATCCTTAAGATTTTGAAAGTGGAGAAGAGCCATGAGATGCCAGAATAGATCAAACACATATTTGAAATTTTCTCTCTAAGTTTTCTTAGTTTTTCTTAAGTGTTCTTAATGTTCTTGATTCAAAACACTTGCATTTGTGATTTTAAGTTGTTTTTTGAATTACAAATGTTGGAACTTGTTGTTCAATCATGTATTTGAGATGGAAGATCGTCTTAGGGGGGTTTCTAACTCAGATTACTTTATGTTTAGCTCTTATTTTAAGATTAATCAAAGTATTGTGCTTTAACGTATATATCTTCATGTTCTTTGATTTTTATTGAGGTTTGATTGGAAATTTTGGGTTTTTTTTTAGCTGGGATCATATTTTAGAACCTATAAACCATTCAAGATCCTCTCTTGGGTGTTTTCTTAGCTTAAACTTGTTACCTACCTCTTGTTTGTAGATTAGTCAAAGTATGATGTATAAGATGTTTATTTTGCTTACTTTGGTTAATATGTGTGGTTGATTGAATTTCAAACTAAGGATTAGTTTATAAATGAGTTAATTGAGCTTTTATGCATGTTTTAAGCACTGATTTTTATTTATTGAAGGATTGAATGATCTGTTTTTAAGCGGACCACTTAAGAAATATTAATAGATAATCTAGGATCCGAGAAATCTGCTTAGGTTATTGGATTAATCAATAAATAACATAATTTAATCATTGCATGGCCAAACCTTAATTAATTACGAGAGTTTTAATTCTAATATTAGAAATCTAAGAGTTAACTTCTTAATCTTCAAACCTATTAACATAATTTAATGAATGACTAAACTTCAAATTAGGATTAATAAAGAAAATATATAGTCTTAACCATAGCTTTGTCTTAAAATTGAGAAGATGCTCTAAATCTGTCGCTATAGATGTTAATTGCTCAATTAAACCATTGAAAACCTAATCATTAGCTAATTTCTTTGAATTGGTAATTTTTAATTTGCATTATTTGAATCAGGTTAGGTTACATTAGTATTTTTTGGCGTTAAATTAAATAAATTTGATCTTCCTAAATAATTATAAGCTAATTGACCTAGTAATTGTAGATTTTTCCCGTGGGATTGACATCTGGAATCTTAAAATATTTCATTATATTACTTATACGATAGATGCATTTGCCTATGCATTGGTTAAAATTAAATTTGAAATTGCATTAAAATTAAGTCACCTAAACCAACCAACATTTATCAAAACTCAACTTTGTAAAACCAAATGATTCAGAAATCAAAGCCTATGCAATTAAATAATCAAATATCATGATCCCCTCTCAAATTTCAAAATTTTTTATCATTAATGGAAAATAAAATCATTAAACATTGCTCAAGGCTTTCAAAACTCATTCTAAAAACTCTAATGCCATAAAACTCTCCACCCTACGAAAATCATGCGATTTGAAGAAGTTCATGCATTTTTAGAAAATTTCAACTCCCCTAAGTAAAACAATTTTCAAGTTTTGAAAAATATCCAAAATTTCTAATGAGATGCCTAAGAAATTAACATAAATAAACTAAAATATCAATACCATGTAATGAACTTTTCAAAATCATACCTTAGGGAACTTATAATATACATGATGTCTAGTTTTTAAACAATTAATTCATTATGAAACTTTCAAACTTTTTATAAAACAATGTACGGAGATAATTCATCAATATCAAAATCATCAAAAAAAATTTGCAAACATCCTCCATAAAAAATACTAAGGCTCCCTAATAAAAATAAAATTTCACATATGCAGATTTTAAAACATGAGGGAACAAATTCAAAAATCATGGTCAACATAGATAAGCAATCATGCTTTTATATGCCCCCTTTTACAAATCTTAATGCAACACCTAGTCATGATATTCATGAATATAATTAAAAAACATTTAAAATGTTTAAAGCCATCAAGAAACTCAAAAAACCATATTTATGCATTCCTAAACATTATTTCTATTGCAAGAGCATATCATCATCTTAAATTGATCAAAATGTCAATAATTATTAATGATATGCTTACACAATGTTCATGAAAGATTCATATATATCACAAAGCTATCCCTATGCATGGCATATAAAAATTAAGTACTCCTAAGCAAGTATAGTCTAGCATTTCCCAAATACAAATACTCAAAACAAGTAAAATATCATAAATCATTCAAATTTATTACACAAGGTCAAGGTGTATCTCCCTTCTAGTTCATCACTAATTTTCACTTGATTTCTTCTCTTCATTGCTTTAATAATGTGTGTTGATGGTTTTCCTCTTCTCTTACTCTTGGAGATACCCTTGATGAACATATAAAATAAATTCAACAAACCTTTGGTACCTATATCATCTTAGGTCCTTGAACGTTAGTCATATACCTATCTCAACCATGTGACAAAACATTCACATTTTTAAGCCCTTTCATAACAAAAATATTTCATATGATAATAATGTCCACAATGATGGCAAAACAAAGGTGCATGACTCCTATATGCATTTTCATGGTACCTTGGTCTAGATCCATTAAAGCTTCCTAATGCATAGTAAAATTGATAATATGATCTTAAATTGTCCCTATATGCTTTTCTAGTTTTAAGCATTCTTCTTTTGTGAAACTCTTGCCTATAATATGCATAAGACATGTTTAATGGCTAGAGTTATAAAAATGCAAATGGAAAACATGAGTAGAAGTCCACCAAATTTATCTAATTAGTTATCTATATGCACCATCTTGATATTATGCATTTATAAAGAAATTATGTCTATTTTTAATGCCATGGATGTTCTTTTTATATGTAGATCTAGATGCATATATAAAAGCATGATTTTTCTTCCCAGATTAGGAGCTTGAAGATGAAGGTATAGATGAAACATTTTCTATGGATGGCCTAAGTACTTCTTCTTCTAAATTTTTCTCTCTTAATAAACTTGGTCATATTAGAGGACATCTATTTTCACTAGTATAGCCTAGACTATATCTATAGTTTATGAACTTTTTAGCTCTTAACATTGATTCAAATTTCTCATTTCCCTTAGTAAAAATAGAAAATAAGGTTTTAAGCAATTTTGTCTCTTTTAATAAAAACTATTTTGTTCTCTCAATTTTTGTGCATCATTATCCACATTCATTGATTTTTATTGTTTCTTTAAGGAAGTTTTTTTGTCTAACAATTTTTGTATGCAACAATTTTCATCCTTCTTTGATTCTTAGTCATTTCTAATTCTCTCGTTTTCTAACTAACATTCTTTTAACAAATTCAATGTTTCTTCAAACTTATTAGACAATTTCTTTTTCTTTTGTAAAAAATTACGTGAAATAATCTACTAAATCTTCATTAGAAAAATTCAAAACACAATCATAATTTTCATCATAACTAGAATTTGAGTAATAAGGTCTATAATTTATATAAGTATTCAAATTAGAATGTACCTCTTCATGCCCTTTAACACTTGTATTGGATGCTTCTTCTTTAGGAGGCTTACTCCTCACTTCTTAAAAACATTTGGTACCATCATATATGGTTTCTAATCTACATCATATTGCATTAGCAGAAGTACATATTAAACCTTCATCAAATACATTCCTATCTAGTGCACAATGTAAAATATTCAAGGATTAGTTGTTTAAAAACACGAGTTCCATATCCTTATAGTTCCATTCTTTTCTACCTTAGGATCTAATATTTCATTTACTAATTTTGTAGGGACTTAGGGGTTTTTTGCAATATTTGTTCGTAAGTCTACACTCTTACCCATTATAAAACACTTAATTTTAATTTTTCAACTCAAGTAGTTATCTCCATCAAACAAAATGTGTACATCTACCTCTTGACCTAATAATGGCATATAACTTTACTCACTGCTTCATTTGAATTATACTTATATGAAACCTAGGCTTTGATACCAACTATTAATCCCTATAGCACATGGAAAGGTGAATTAGAGGCCTTAAAAATTCTTCAAAGTTATTCAAACCCAAGTTCATTAATGTTCTAATATGAAAAAGTTAAAATTCAATTCTTAATTCACCAAATTAAATTATGTAAACAATAATACAAATAACAAGTTGAAAAATTTATAAATAAATGCATAAATATAAAAGAATAAGGGAAGAGAGGCATAAATGGTTTATATTGATTTAGAGATGTCTATTTTCTTCTACATTTATTTCCTAACAAACTTTTTAAAGAATTTTCACTATCATAACAAAATAACATTAGTATAAATATCCTTCTTTAAGTCTCGAGAATAATCTTTCTCCCCTTTTTTAAGGCTAAAGAATAACCTCATAACACTCCTTATTTTTAATGGTTTAAGAATAACCACTCAAAACAATACCCTACTTTTAAAAGGCTAAAAAATAATGTCTTAAAAATTTTGTTCTCATAAAATAACCATTCCATAAAATGCACTACAAAATTAGATCACTCTTAACCAAACTAAGTTTTTATTAGCTCACATAAAATTTAGAAATGTATGCAAACATAAAATCATATAAAGTTCATAAAACTCAATAAAACCCAGCCAAAACGTTTAAATCTCTTTATATACATATATATATATATATTTCTTACACACTTGTTGCATAAAAATTATGTAAAAACACTTATTTATATGCCTAGAACCACATTTATGATTGCGATACAAAGTTGTAATATGTTAAATTAATTTTTTCATTTAGAAATAATCATTATTGTGTGAAATCTGGACTACAACAGTGGTTTCCATTAAAAAACGGTGTCGTTGTTCATCTTATATAACCATGATTATGCTTTTGTAAAGTCTACCTATAATAGTTGTACAATAATGATGTCGTTGATTTCTCAAGCAACTACCGTTATACTCTTGAACACATGCAAAAATTAAAAGAAAATACTTTCAATTAATTCCACATTAATTCCTAACACATTCATACACATTCTAGCATATTACAAACTTGATCAAACACATCTTTATACCATTTTACATAATTTAACTCAATCATACAACTTAATATAACCACACAATAACATTCATCCAATTTGCCAAATTTCATTAATCCGAACACTTTCATTTTCATCTTATCACATACAATCATATACTTTACCAATTCTCCAATTCACATACCTCAATCACTAACTCAACTTAACCTAACCATAAAATACAGTCACATACAAAAGCTCATTCATGTATTAAGAAGATTTTCACACACCAATGACATATAACACCTCTTAATTATGCATCCTTTATGCAATATGATAAATATGAATGCAATATATATGATGTGAGCCCTTTCAAAACTATGGTAAGATCAAAGAAGGCTTACAATAAAACTCACACAAACATCCTATCAAGTTCACGCAAACATGTTATCAAATTTCTACTATAAACTTGATCTTTTATCAATCATCTTGATTCAATGTTTCTCTTTCAATCTTGGTCTTCAACCATTTCAACATACTCCAATGCTTTAATATAAACTTCAGGTCATATTCTTTAATTCCAAGGCTCTACATTATATTTCTCTAACATGTAAATCCATAACTTGTTTCCAACAAACCTATCTCATCATAATAAACTAACAAATACATAAGTAGAACCATTTTGTTGCCATCACAATAAAGGTAGAACTACCTTTGGTTTAACATTAACCATAAGATTTGTGTATAACAACTACTTGTAGGAAAATACTTAACTTCTATTGTAGATATAGCTACTAAATTTTTCTTCCTTATTAAACCATGAAACTAAAGCAATTCCTAAAAATTAACATGTGTTAGGCTTTGATTTTAATGTATTTTATATTATTTTAATCCATTCTTAAGGCACATTATTTCCAATTTATTGGTAAGTTGCTTAATTATGTTTATAAATGATGTACAATATAGATGGAAGCCAATTCCCTAAGAAAATCTAAGCAAATGCAACAAAAATTCTTATTTTAGGAGTTAAAAGGCACTCTCAACAGACTGTCGTTTTGCTTCATAACCCGTCGTTTTACTCTTGAAGACAAGGACTTAAACAACATCTTTATAGCTCACCGTTTTACTCCAGTTAAGCGGCATTTTAGTAGCTACCATGAAATTTTCAGTTGCAACTTGCTCTTTACTTGCTACAACTTGCTACAATTTTTCCCTACTTGCAACCAGTATATATAAGAAGCCTTAGAGACCATTTTTACAGTAGTTAGGTATGATTTAAAGGGAGAATTCAGATCAAAATCAAATTCTCTTCTTCTTTCCTTATTTTTTAGGTTTTTCTTTTATTTTTCTTTTCCAACCTTTGTATATTGCAATTTAAGGTTGTTTTAAGGATTCAAGGGAGTTCATAGACGTGTTGAGAGGTTGTCTATCAGTTTGTATCATCATTTGATGCTTTCTAAACATTAAATCTCTTATTTTGTACTCCTTTGTTCACATATATGGAAAAAAACTTGTGCTGTTTTGATTAGAACTGATTTTTCTTATTTATTTATGATGTTTGAAGCATAATTCTAGCTTAGGAAAGGTTCTATAATGTCTTGAGTGCATGTTTAACATAAAATTGGATGATAATATTTGTTTATTTGAGATTATAATGCTTATTTTGAGTTGGCCACTTAGGATATGATTTAAAATGGTTAAAGATCCAAAAATATATATTTTAATCATCGAAAAATTCAGTAAACAACATGGTTTAATCCTTGGATCCGAGAAATCTACCTTGGTTATCATGAGGATGCTAATCTTAAATGGAATTTAGGATTAGAACTTCTTGAACTTTAAGCCTAATGCCTATTAATTAATGAAATAACCACAAATAATTTTGGATGGTTAGAGAAAAGATATAGACTTAATTATAGCTATGTTTTGAGTTAGTAAAGGCCCTAGATTAAAGATTCTAATTCATTTCATAAGTCATTTGAGTCATTTAATCCTAGTCCTTAGCCATTTAATCAATTCATAACCCTTAGACAATTTGGAGATAAATTGTAAAGTTGTAAGTTTTTAGGTTTGTTTTTAATGTCTTGAGTAAATATAACCCCTTAGTTTTAAACCTTGGTTTCCTCAAATTATTGTAATCCAATTGCCTTAGTGGTCATCAATCAATTCTCTATGGGTTTGTCATTTTGGAGTCTTAAATGTGGTCCATTTTATTACTTGCAACCGGTATACTGTCATTATGTTGATTTCGATTTGAATTGAAATTGCATGTGAATTTATTGATTAATTTGAGGATAATTAGAGATACCAAATCAACTCAGCAACATGCACCAAATGTACTCGTTCTATCTAATAGACTTCTGTCTAGTCCATACATGAATACTTAACTAAATCCAAAATTATGTTTTTAGGATACCAAAGACCTAAACTTATTATGCCATATAAATATCTAAGGATGCATTTCACGACTAATAAATATAATTCCTTAGGAAGTGCTTTAAACCTAGCACATAAATATGCATTAAACATTATATCATCTATATTATTAATGAGATATAACAAACTTATAATCATACCTTAATAATGTTTTACATCTGCTAGTTTACCTTCCTTGTCCTTGTTTAGCTTAGTGGATGTGCTCATGAGGGTGCCTAGAACTTTGGCTTGATCCATTCCAAAGAGCTTGAGCAATTTGTTTTTATATTTTTCTTGACTGATGAAAATGAATTCATGCATTCTTTTTTTAATTTGAAGCTCAAGAAAAAGTTTAACTCAAACATCATGCTCGTCTCAAATTTCTTACTCATACAATTTGAAAATTCTTGGAACAAACTCTCATTAATAGTAGCAAGTGTAATGTAATCTACATATATTTGAACGATTAAAATATCTTTGTTATACTTTTTAATAAACAAATTTATATTTTCCTTTCCCTTAATAAAATTATTTTCCAAGATAAAAGGACTTAACCTATCATGTCAAGCCCTAGGTACCTTCTTTAAATCATTCAATGCCTTATTTAGTTTTAAAACATGATTAGGTGTATTATGACCTTCAAAATTGAGAGGTTTTTGTACATATAGCTCTTCTTATATGAAATAATTTTAAAATCCATTAAAAAGAAATTTTAGCATCCATTTGAAATAGTTTGAAACCAATAAATGATGCAAATGTAAGTAAAAGCCTATTTGCTTCTAATCTAGCTAGCAAATGTTTCATCATAATCTATATTAGGTGATATTTTGGTTTAGATGCTAAAGTCTACACTTTATTTCTTTCAAATTGGTTTAACTCTTCATTCATAACTAAATCCAATGTTTATCACATAATGCTTCTTCTATACTCTTAAACTTAATTTAAGAAATAAATGCAAGATAAGCTTAGTTTCTAAAACGAGAGAGTAGTTACCTCTTATTGAACATCACCTAGTAATTGCTCTAAAGGATTATCCTTTTTGTATTTCCAATCCTTTGGAAGCTCAACATCGTTCTTTCTCTTACCTGGTTTAAGAACTAGCTCTCATATCGTTGTTTATCCATCCTCATTTTTCTCTTCAATGGTTAACCTTTTCAAGTCTTTGGAAAAACCTATATAATCATTTTTAAGATCTCTCTTACTTTCAAAAGGGTTAGTTACATTAAATAACACATGCATGGACTCTTCTATGACATAGTTTCTTTTATTAAATACTCTATAAGCTTTATTAGTCAAAGAATATCCTACAAAAAAAATTTCATCCATTCTAGAATCAAATTTTTTCAATTAGACTTAGTATTTAAGATATAGCATTTTCATTAAAAAAACTTTAAAGTAGCTAATTTTAGGTTTCTACCATTCCAAAACCCTCTTCTAGTCGACTCGGAAGTGATCACACTACCTTAATTGAATCCCCATTTCTCTTTCCTCTCTTTGCAAAAGACAGGCAATTTCCTTCTCTTCCATTCATCTCGAATCCTATACATACAAAAATTAGACATGCCATTATCATTATAAAAACATTCAAATAAGTCATTTTCGAATTCCCTATCATGGTCACTTCTAATAGATGCAATAATTAAACCTTTTTCATCTTGATTTTTCTTATCAAATCTCATAAAATACTTAAATAATTAATCTTTGCTACTAAAAAATTACTCGCATGTAAATATACTAAAATCATATATAACCATAAATGCATAAGACTTGCCACCTAAGCTAGTAATTATAATAAGTCCAAAAAAATCCATATGAAGAAGTTCTAAAGGTTTATAAGTGGCTACCAATTACTTGCTTTTAAAGGAATTACTTACTTATTTTTCATTTAACATGCTCTCTAAATTCTATATTTCTCAAATTTCATGCTTGAGAGTGCATTTACTACTTGCTTGGAATTGAGATTCAGTAATAGTTTCATGCTTGCATGTTTAAACCTTCTATGTCAACCTTATGCATTTTAATTTATAAAAACTAAAACTTAATACTAAGGTTAGAAACATCATCTAGATTAACAATATAAATATTACCTTCCCTTTTTACTAAGAATCCAATATTATTGTCAATTATTCTAGAAACTATACATGCATTTCCTTTAAAACTCACTTCATAATTCTTATCACATAATTGGCTAACACTAAGTAGCTTATACTTGAAACCATTAACTAAAAGAACATTATCAATTATATTATGGTTTACCTTACTAACCTTCCTAATGCTAATTATCTTATCTTTAAAACTGTGTCTAAATGTGACAAATCTACCATCTTTACTTTTGAATGACATGAACTCAGATGGGTCGTCGTCATATGCCTTGAACATTTACTATCGACATACCATTTTTTCTTCCTCTTGGTGATCTATAAAATAAGAAAATATTATTTGCTTTAGATATCCACATTAACTTTGGGTCCTCGGGTTTATATAAATTCCCACTACTCCAACCTATTAACTTAACATTCTAACTACCTAATCTATCGTAACAAAAACATTTAACATATCCATAATAACCACAATAATTATAAAAAAAAGGTGTATAGGTCATATATGCATGTTTAAAGTCATATCTAGGTCTTAATTCATTATAGGTCCAAGTTTAAAAGCCTTGCCTAAGTTTATAGTATGATTCCCTATCATTTTCCTAAGTAGTGTCTTTATTATGGGTTCAATTTATTTTTGTGGCCAAGGTAAAGGTTCAATCTCTAATTTCTTTCCTTTTACAAAAGTGATCTTATTAATGGATGGAGCATTTTCCCTAATGTATCATAATCTATGTCTATCATTTTCATCTTTTTGTACTCCTAACGTTGATTCCAATTTCTCATTCCGTTTTATAGATTTAGCTAAGATTCCCTAAAAAATTCTATCTTTCTTTTAATGATACATTTTCATTTATCAATTTTCACCTATCATTTTTATCTACATTCTTTGATTGCACTCATCTAATAATTCTAAAATTTCTCTATATTTTATGAATAGTTTCTTCTTCTTAGTCAAAACTTCTAAGTATCTTACTAACTCATCATAAGTAAAATTATATCACATTCATTATCATTATTAGAAGTAATGGAAGATGGTATCTCATCACATGCCATGAAGCACATGTTTACCACTTAATTTTTCCCTTTGAATTCACTTAATTCATCCCATGTTATAGCTTTTAAAGCCTTCATTTTATTTCCTTCCTTCTTCTCCTTTTTGTCATTTTCTTTAAAAAGAAGGCATTGTGACCTTATATGACCTATTTCCTTGTATTCAAAACATATCATGTTAGTTAATTTATTTTTATAATTGGATTTAACTTTAATTAATTTAAGAACTTCTTAAAACTTTTTGCAAGTAGAACTATGTCCTTATCTTCACTTCCCCTTATGGAGGCTCCATTATCACTATATACCTCCCTTGATGCTTTAAACACCATTTTCTTTTTTCTTTTGCATAGTATCCTCTTCTTCTGTCTCTTTGAGCCTCATCTCATACTTTAAGAGAGATATAACCAATTGTTTTAAGGAGAGGCCATTTAAGTCCTTAGCTTCTTAAATGGTTTTCACTTTATACTCTCATATGTTGAGCAAAGGCCTCAATATCTTTCTCACTAATTTCACATTAGTATAAATTTTCCATAACATTTAAGAGGATTGATAATATTATCGATAAATCTAGCATATATGAAGCATATACTTTCATCATGCAACATGTGGAAAAGTTCATATTGATGAGTTAGCATGATAACTTTACTTTCTTTCACTTGGTTAGCTCCCCTATATGTCACTTCTAGGGTATGCCAAATCTCATTGGTTCACACATAAATTACCCTTTTAAGCTCATTTCTACTTAAGGCATAATATAGGATATGCATAACTTTATTGTTCAAGAATACTAATTTTCATCATTGTACCTTATTCATCCTTAGATTTTAATTATGAAATTATGAGACTATCTTGCATAATTTAACACTATGAAAACACCTAATAATAGTCTTCTAATAAAAGTATTAATTTCCATTAAAGTATGGAGCTCTTCTAGTATTTTAGCCTTCACATTATTGGATGGGGAAAAATTATTCATGTGTGTCATATTGTAGTCTTTACTCACTAATTCGCTAGAATTAAGCCTATGTAATACCACTTATTGATCCTAAATGGCATTTAGGTTCTCTTAAAATTTTAAGTCAATTATATCTAATTGCAAAATCCATAAAAAAAAATTTATGCAAAAGCTTAAAACAATTTAATAAACAATCTAAACAATAAGCAATAAAATAAAGTTAAAAGTAAAAGTGTATGGTAAGAAAGACACAAACCAAATGTAAACTGCTCAATATCTAACTTCACACCTCCTGTCCACTTCCCAACACCTTATTAGGTATTTCATTATCTCAAATGTCACTTGTATAACTCTTGATCCATTTTTAAAGGAATTAAGATAACCTTAAAAACTTCTCAATTTCATAACCAATACTCTCACAAAAATAAATTTGTAAAAGATCTTTCTTGACTCACTTGAGTGTTTAAAAAGACTCCTAGAAATAACTCAAAAAAAATGATGAAAAACTAAGCTTATATAATCGTCACCAAAAACCATACAAAACTTAACTAAACTTCATAAAACAACACTTTAAATTCTTCAATTCACGTGTGTGTATATATTTATTTACACTTAAATTCTTTACACATTACTAATTTGGTCAAATAGCTATTTGTGATGTTGGGTATCATTACTTTCATTAATTTTCATTTTGCTATTAAAACTAGATATTTCTACCCATTGTATGCAACCATTAATCAAGCAAGCTCATGTATTGGTCAATCTGTAACTACTCAACTAATACATTGAATTGCTCAATCAATGTTCCTAAAATTTGCATGCTAGTCGACCAGTTAAATCCTTTAGTTGATCAATGACTAGTTGACTACCACTGATTGATCTATCCATGTATATAGTGGTTTTTAACACTTCAAAACACATTAAAAAAACATTTAAATCACTCCAAAACAATTTCTAATGTTTCAAAATACTTTCTCAACATAGGCACACTTCAAAAACTTCTCTAAAATCATTTTTATGCATCAAGAAGATTATTTTAAAATCATTCCCCATACAATTCCTTATGATTATATAACTTATATGCATAAACTAATCATGAATGCAATTATTCATGAATAGAGCCCTTTTAAAATCTAAAATAAGATCAAGTAAAACTATATAAAAAATAACATAAATAAATCTATTTAAATATTTATCATGATTTTCAACCTTGAGTCTTTTCCACTTGTCTATTAAATACTCCATTTGAGTGTCAAGACTAAAAAAAACTCATCTTTTAAGCACTTTTTTCAACACATCTAACTTTTTAAAACATTAAATGTAACAAAATCATTATTATTAAGATATTTTATCATCATCAAAACTAAGCAGAACCTCCTTTAGTTCAATAAGTGCACTTTGGATTAGTTAATCTGATTAATGTAGTTAGTGTTGATTAATCTTGATTGCTTATGACTTTTCATAATTATGGTTATTAATGGCATGATAGAGTTAATTCTTTGTACATGGTGCTAATTTCATAAGGAAATTTTATATGGATTTTTTCATGAATTTAAACTAAGCAGTTCAATTTAAGTGATTTTTTATTGAATTTTCAAAATACTTAAACTAAGTTAACTAAATTAAAGTGATAAATGAAAAGCAAGAAGGAGTATAAAATGTACTTGTCCAAAGTAATTGATAAGTAATAAATGTGAAAAGGCATGATGGAGTGTTAAACGCACATGTTAGTTAAATTACCTTGGAAAGTTTTGCATGATTATTAGTATGATTTAATATTACGTATAAACGCCAGCGTTGTTATGTGCTATGACTATATGTGTTAATCCATAATTAAGGTTGAATTAAGAGATGTTAACTACATTTAATTACATTGATTTATGTCAAGGTTCTAGCACTATATTGAATGTAAGTACGACATTTCAAACTCAATAGGATGGGCAGTCAAAGCATACAATTCAAACATTAGAAGACATAATGAGCACTTATATGTTGAACTTTAATTGTGGTTAGGATAGATATTTGTTCTTAATGAGGTTGTCCAACAATAATATCTATTACTTAAACATTGGTATGATACCTTTTGAGGCATTATATAACAAGTAGTATAGAGATCCAGGATTTGGGGATGTAGAAGATGTTAAGTTGTTAAAGGAATTAGATCTAAGAGACAATGGAGAGGATAGATATTGAAATGATGACTGAAGGCAGGTCAAGATTGTCAAGATAGCTATATTGATCGGCATCTTCAAGAGATGGAGTATGATGTTGGAAATAAAGTAATTCTAAGAGTATAATCATGGAAGGATATTGTATGGTTTGGTAAGAGGGGGATGTTGAGTTTGAGATTGATCAAATCATATGATATTGAGTAGTGTGTTGGACTTTTAGGTTATAGGTTAGCCTTATCCTTAGAGTTGATCCATAATATATTTCATGTATTGATGTTAAAAAGGTATTGATCATATCTGAGTCATGTTATATTGAAGCCTGAGATTGAGATGAAGAAAGATATGGCTTATAAAGAGGAGCCATCGAAGATTTTAAAGAGGCAAGTCAAGAAATTGAGGAGATAAGAGATTTCACTAGTACGAGTTTTATGGAATCATTATGATTCCTTGAGAGAGGCTTATATGACGTCAATATCCACATCTTTTTGGAGCTTCAGATACATAGTTTAAATTTTGAGAATGAAATTCTCTTAAACTAGGAGAACTAGCTAGCCTATTAGCCTAGCCCATTTGATATTAAGAATTTGAAAAAAAAATGACAAAATATTATTCTTTTTCTAAATTTCTCTAAAACCTCATAAAAGATTTCCCTTTATCCTTTAAATCTACTAATTTTATGTGCTCCTTTAGTTTTTCTTTTTTCTTCCCATTTCTTTATAAGCTCAATAAATATATTTTTGTTTTTCTCTCTTATTCCAAACGGTAGCTTTACTTATAAGAGAGACAAATTTTCTTTACTCTCTCTCTATAGTCAATGATCTTTCTCTAATGTACTCCTAAATTATTGTTGAACATTTTCACTTCCATTCTCCATTGCCCACAAAATGTTATTCATATTATGTTGATAGAGATTTTGTCAACTTAGATCATTTTTTGGTTTTTCATTCATTTGATTTTAGAGAATTGGAATTCTAATTATGAGTTAACAACGTAAGTTATATCCTTGCTAAAAAAATGTTTATAGTTGGAATTTATAATGGTCTTTGTTCTCAACAAGATAGACATTCTTGGAAGAGAGAGAGGGAAAAGGGAGAGAGATAAGAGGAAAGGAGTTGGAGAAAGAAATGGAAAAGATAGAGAGAAGTTTATAGAAAATGAGAGGTAGTGAGGAGAGAGAGAGAGAGAGAGAGAGAGAGAGAGAGAGAGAGAGAGAGAGAGAGATGGGAGAGAAGAAAAGGAGGAAAATTTTTATTGATTAAATAAAGGCAGTTTAGTATTTTTAAGAAAATTTAAGGGAATTTTAGTAATTTTGGTAATATGATTAAATAAGATCATATTAGTAATTGGTCAATAAGAGTATAATAATTTTTTTTATAATTAAGCATAATTAGACCAAAATTAGTTATAATATAATTTTTTAGCTAGACCTAAAAGAATTTTATAAATGTCTAGATTTCAAGGATGGATTAGAAGGATAAATTGGATTGACTCGATTAATTGATTTTTCTTACGATTAGGTAAGTATTTCCTAAATTGTATCCTTATATAAGTGCATACTGTATGATTTAATTGATTTATATGAAAATGTTAAATTTGGAATTTTTGTGAATATTTGAATAATTAATTGGTAAATCTTTGATATGATTTAGTGTTTAATTTAACATTTAGTGTGAACTATGAATTGATTAAATAATGAAATTTTTCTTGATTTAATATTCATACTATGTGATGAAAATAGATGAAAAAGTTGTGCATCATGTGGTATGACACAATTGTAAATTTAGTAGAAATGAGATTTGTTAGATATGAAATAAAATATGAAATAAAATATGAACATATATGCGAGTAATTAGAGAGTAAACATTATAATGTGATGATGATTATGGTATAAGTTTGATGAGATTTGGTACCTATCTATGGAGCAGGTAATAGAGCATTTTAACTCCTTAAAATGTCCTATACCCGTAGGTAGGTACCAAATTAGTATTAGGAATGAAGTGTTGAACCAAGAGTTAGTTCCACCTTTGTTTTGATAATGACAAAATGTTTTTTACTAATATACCCGTGGAGTTTGGTGTGTTTGTTGAGATAAGTTTAATGAAATCAAGTCATGAAGTGTTGAGTGGAGACTTGAAGTGCATGAATATGGAGCCTTGGAGTTGAAGCTTATGAAGCATATGGAAATGGTTAAAAACAAAGTTGATGGAAGAAGAGCATTGGAAATGAAATTAAAGATTGAAGATTAAGTTCAAGAGTAGAATTTAATAGGTTGTTATAAGCAAGTTTATATAAACCTTCTTTTGGTTTTACTATGTGTTGAAAAGGCTCAATCATGTATTTGCATTCATGTTTAGTATGTGGCATATAAGATGCATAATTAAGAGGTATTGTATGTATTTGGTGTGTGTGAATGCATGTATGGTATTACATGAATACCTGTGTTGAATGAATTGATTAAAGGATGAATGAATGAATGAATAAATTAGTATGATTAATGATTTGGTAATTTAGTTAATTTGGTATGGCTTAATAAGTTGCATATGTTATGAAACTATGATTTGGATAAAGATTAATTGAATTAGAATTGTATAAATTAAATCAGTTATGTTAAGTTTATGAAAAATTGTGCTCAAATATGTTTGGTTTTAATTGAAATGTATTGAATTGGATTAAGAAGTAAATTAGGTTAAGTTTAGATCATTTTAGGTCAAGATAGGTTAGAGTGTCGATCAAATGAAAGGGTTAGTTGACTGAACATATGAAAGTTAAAGTTCAATCGACCGAACCTTACTTATCGATTGACCAAATGTGAAGATTCTGTAACAGTAACATAGAAACGGCTAGTTTTACAATGGTAATATTATTAAATATTAATGAACATTGGTTAACGAGAATATTGAAATTTTTTGGTATAAATATGTGTTATAGGTGTTATATTCTATATGAAAAACATAGTGAAGTATCTACGTATTAAGATTGAGTATTGTTTATGTATGTTTATGTGAGTTATGTATACTTGTGAGTATTTTTTTGAGTTTTTGCATTGCATTTCATTCACAAGTTTTGTGCAAGCCCTTATACACCTTGGTGGGTCATGAGTAACAACTTATGCAAGGTGTGATTGTGAGAAGGGTGAAATTTGTGTGACAAGTCCCTTTCTTGATGACTAGGCGACCTACCCAGCACCTTTTGAAAACCCTTTAGTCGATATCCAGTCTAAATAAAAAGTTCCCCTAAGGCTAAGCTTTTTCCCTTTTCTTTAAAAAAATTTATAGTCAATATAAAGAAAAGAAAAAGGAATAGCAATGGAAGTTTATAAAAGAAACCTTTATTAAAAATTTCTTCAGTATAATAGCTATTATTTAATAAAACCAAAAATTTTAGGTTCCTAAAAAGCAATTTAAATCACTTCTATCCACTTAAACAAAGCATTACTGCTACTTTTGGACTTTAAGTCCATTTAGAAACAATCTTAAAGGATCAAACACATTCCTGCATTTAGTTTTTTTTTTAAAAGAACATTTGTAAACAACCACATTCTCACAAACCAAGTTCAAGACATGTTTACAAAGATGAACTATATGTAGTAAAATGTTTACAATTTATATTGACACAAAAGATGTTCAAAGCATGTTTATAATTATGCAATACATGTAAAGCAAATGCATAAGCAAAATTGCCTACACAACCGCACATGACGAAGGTAGCTACTCAAATGGTGGAGTCTCGGCTACTGAAGTTCCTGGGTGGTTAAAATTTAAAAAGAACAAAAAATAAAGGGTGAGCTAAACGAGCTCAATAATTTTTATGGCTTCCATTCAAAACATTTATACAAGCATTAACCTCACAAAAAACAAAAGTAATTTCCTTTTCTTTTCAAGCAATGATCAATGTTCTGACATAAAAAGTTCATATAATCAATTCACATTTAAATCACAATCAAGTTTCTCTTTTCTTATAAGGTAAACAGAGATGGAAATAGATAGTTTCATGAACTTTCTCTTTTAAAATTTTCTTTTCCATTTGGTTCCGCTAGGTGTAAGGCCACAAAGTTGGTTATACATCACTTACTTGTGCCTGGCTAACCTCTAGTAATGGAACTGATTCTACACCACTTACACGTACTGGTTTAACCATTATATACTGATTGTTATGAAGCTGGTTCTATATTGCTTACCCATAACGATGCCAACACTACGTATAAGTTAATGATTACAAGGCTGGTTTACATCGCTCACCCGTATCAATGTTAGCACAATATATACTCTATACATGCAGGAGGCGACTCACAAGACATACTAATAGACATGACACCACCCACAGTTAGTGACAGACACCCCTCAGACACTGCCATGCACGTTAGGATGTACTATGATTAGTATAATTATGTGTCTAAAGACCTAACGATGTACCATAAGCTAAACAACAATCAATACATGAACTTGCCTCGTTTCAATACCGATTCAAATCATGTTCGAATTTCATATCAATTCCATTTCAAATCATATAAAAACCTTATTCCAATTCCATTCTAAATCGTATACAAATCGCATTTCAAAGCTAATTGAAATCATATGCAAATCTCATTTCGATGCCAATTCAAATCAGATTAAATTGTGCTTTCAAATCTATAGTTGTAGCAACATTTATTTGTAACATTTCAATCACATAAAACTAATCGTAAACATGCTTTTCATGATAAAGTAGAAACCATTTGTCTACCATGAAATCAGTTTAAAGATACACTCATAGTTTTGTCGTCTATTGTCTAGCACACTCACGTTTTACATGCCTCTTCTTGACCTACACAAGCTAATTTTGCTTAGGCATTTATTTCCAAATTAGGAAATAAGGCATTGAAATTACATATTCGATTTAACCGAGTTCGAGATTTGTATCTAATCGTGTAACACGTATACTAATCGTATTTTCTTTTACTACCAAAAGTTAATCCATTATGCTCCGTTTCCAATTCTAACTTCAAAATTCATTAAAAATCATATTGTCATCCATTCTAATTTATCAATTTCTTCAAAACACTATTTCCCTCAATTTAATTCATACCTCCATTTGTTCCTTAATTCACATAGCAAATGTTCAAATTAAGTTTTAAGGTCTTCTGGACATTTGTTTTCTTGTGTCTCTAGTTTCTACATCATCCAAAATCATGCCATTTCAATTTAGAAATCGTGAAAAATGTATCAATTATCACAAGTGGTTTCAACACAGGGGCAGTATCAGGTTACCATTTTAAATCTCAAATTTCAGTATCATTCATTCGGAATTAGATCTAGGTTTCTTCTAGGGAGTTTTAGTACTATGTGTTAGATTTCATATGCAATTGGAATTACCCAATTCAGAGGTCTGTAGCCCATTTATAGTCGAAACAAGATGTTTGGTTCAAGTGATCTGAGAACTAAATACCAATGTTGTGAAAACCGGATCAGACATCGAACCGGTAAGAGAAGGGGTTAAAGGTTTAGAGGTTCAACCGGTATGAAACCGTTATAAAATCGGTATTGAACCGGTGTAAAATAATAAGATATATAAATTATTAATCTATTTTTTGTTAATCT
>JAOXYD010226730.1:0-18395 GCA_028565735.1 Pinacopodium congolense
TAGAAATCCTAACAGAAACAAAAATTCAGCCCTTGTATTTGTTATCAATTCAACTCCCAATTATCATCCCACCAAATAAAGCTTGTGGTTGAGTAACTTGTCCTCTTTTATTTCTTTTGTAAACTTTAAACTCTTTTGCATCATTATGCCTCCAGTATCACACTGAGTCAAGTTCTGAAAAAAGCACAGTAATATTTTCCAATAAGTTAGCAACCCAAATAGCCATATTTTTAGTCATGCTATTTTGGGTAATGGAACGCCTGTGATTTTTGTGCTCTTGCTTGACGTTGAACATCACAAACTAGAATTTTTCTGCTTTTCACATGTAAAGTAATTCGTTTTTGAATTAATATCATGGAGGCATTTTGCAGTTTAATCAAAACACCCTGTGCTTTAAATTTAGTTCCAAATGTTCCTGTAGTTTGATTATTCTCGAAATATATAAATTGCTAAAAATTTTCAACTATAATATTAAAGTTCAAAGTTTATTCTAGCTGTTGATTAATTTTGTTGATGAAACATTGGGGAAAGGACTGATTGACGATTATGGAACCAGAAGGATCTCTGGAGCTAAATTTTAGTAGCAGGATCTATTTGGAAAGCAATCAAGCTGTTGCAACCTTCATATAGGACTAACCCTTCTTTTCTATACATCTGTGGTATTGTGACTGGAACATGTAGCCACTCTGCTCAGTAAGGGTCATACTCTATTTGCATAATGTGCAGAGCCCTTAGTGCCCTTTTTCTTCCAGGCGTTTGCTTACTTGCTTCTTTATACAATTGTGAGTCTATATCTATTATCTAGTAATGACTTGAAGTTAAAAACTATTTAAAAAAAATAAAAAATATACTAAAAAAAATTCCTATTGAGGATTTTATGTTTGTTCGCAGCTCCTATAGTTCTTCAGAGTATGGGAAAGGGATCAAAGTGATCAATGAATGGTTTCTTGTTCCTTAAACATGTTAACTGGATGCTTGGAAATCTATTTTGTGAGTTCTTTTTGTATTAAGATAACCGCTTTCTTTTCTCATTGGAGACCTCAGTTATTTCCATCGAGGTTGAAACATTTGGAGCATATAGGTGTTAACCAATATTTTGATAGACAAGTATTACAAATTTTGTTTATATTTTTTCAAGTTGACATTTTAATTCGACACTGCTATGATAATATATGTAAATGAATTTCAGATAATTACTTCAGATGCCATCTTGGAAATATAACAACTTTATTGTTAGTATCGATCCAACATAGAATCTCAGAGAATCACTACTTGTTGGATTATTTATGAGGGAGCTTCATCTTTAAGTGGAAGCACTAAAATATTTAGAATTTATTGAAACAGGGTGTAATGCTATAATTATCTGCTTGTTTCTTGTACACTTCCAGAGGAATATCTGAATTCAGGGATAATGTGTTGTCTTTTTGTTTGTTATCACTAAGTTCTAATCGTATATTCTGCAGATGGTTCCGTTGTTCAATCTGTCACTTGCTGGATTAGGGTTCAGTTTGCATGGAAGAGCTGACTACTTGAATTCCACTGTCAGCTTCTCTGTGGCTGCCAGATCATATAGCGACAAGTATGACACATGGGAACCTCTTATTGAGCCAGTTGATGGATTCCTAAGGTGACATGTCTTCTTGGAGATATTATCATTCTTTAAATGTTTAAAAAAGGAAAATTGAAGGGGAGGGAAAAAGACAATTCTTTTTCGTAGTTTGGTTGTACTCCTGTATTCTTTACCACAAAGACCTTTAAGATTTACATGCCTATTACACTGTTTGTTTTCACATAGTACATGAGGTCTCAAATAGAGAATCATATATTCGAGGATGATGATATTTTCAAAGTATGTCATCACTAAAAATTTCATTAGGATAAACTCTGTCCTCAGCATAAGAATTTATTCATTAGGCTAATCTCTGGCCCCGGTTTGAGAATTTAGTTGATTCTTGTATTCTTGTATACCCTTACCAGGTACCAATATGATCTCAATGCCCCTGGAGCAGCTTCTCAGTTGCGCTTAACCTCAACAAGGGATCTTAATATCAATGTTTCAGTGTCTAATGCCAATATGATTCTTCAATCTTATGCAAGCTGGAATAATCTAAGCCATTCCCAGGACTATGGCAAAAATAGAGTAAATTCCTTGGCCTTTAATTACTTCTGTGCCTTCCTTCATGAGCTATGTTCTTCTGAAGTTCACTTTCTTGTTTCCTCTTAATTGCTCAGCTTCTCAGTCACACATTTTCATGAGCTATGTTTGATTTATTCTTATATATGCTAAAGTTTGTGCTTTTTAACAGGAAGATTTTCCTTTTTCTGGTGGTCCTAAGTCAATCATTGATGTTCATCATAAGAAACATTATTACATAGTTCCACAGAACAAACTTGGTCGGGACATCTTTATTCGAACAACTGAAAGCAGGGGGCTTGCACATGTGATAAAGATGCCAGCTGGGGATGAGAAACTGGTGAAAGTTCCTGTTTCAAAAAATATGTTGGATTCTCACATAAAAGGAGAGCTTTGTACAAAAGTTAGAACATTGGTGACAGTTGTTGTGGTAGATGCGCAGGTATATGTCACAGCACATAGTTTGGCTTTGGGGCTTTATATACTCGTGTATAGAGCTTCTGGCTAGAACTATATGATTCAAAATGAGTTATATGCTATCATCTTTTCCATTCTTTTGTTTGATTGGTGAGTTCTATGCTACCAGTGAATTTGATCGTGGAAATTAAAAGCATACAGTCATTTGACAGCATACATTTCAAGATAATACTTTTATTGTTTCTTTCAAATATGATGTTATATTGGACTATTACAAGTAGAGATACCTAGTGTTTTGTTGTTGTGGATGTTTTTTCTTAACTATCTATTTATATCATAACCGAACTCCATTCCAAGATAGTTATATGACTCTTGTTTTACTGTCCCTCTGTGTCCAGGTTATTGGTTTATGCATGAGTCACTTATCTTATTTACCTTTTATGCAGCTCCGAAGTGTTGGGGGGTTGACTTCTAATCTTTATACTGTAGCCATACGTCTTACTCCCGGCCAAGGTGTTGGCAGTAATCCTCTGCCTCATCAACAAAGTGCACGTACAAGTGGATCAATCTCTAAGTCCTCTTCTTCTGAGTTCCAATTGATCAATTGGAGTGAGACATTTTTCTTCAAAGTTGATTCCCCGGTAGGGTAGAAATTTAACAGAGGATTTCAAGTTTTTGATAACTCTTCCTCCTTACTTTTGTTTTCTCTCTTCCTATATTGGAAAACGTATGCTTAGCATTTTATATGACTGTTTATTCATAATGCAGTTTACTACCTTGTTACCTTATGCTAAGTTTATGCATTCATTGTTCTCTTGATATTATAATGTCCACCCAGTGTTAGTTGTTTTCCCGGTGCTGTCATCTTGTATTCTTTGTCAAATGTTCTAACTTTCAAAAACTGTGCAGAACAACTACTTGTTGGAATTAGCCGTGACTGATATGGGGAAAGGTACGGATGCTTTTTATCTTTTATGATATTAATGATTAAACATATTTGGCCTAATGTTTATATTTGCAGGTGATCCAATTGGATTCTTTTCAGTTTCTTTAACTGAGATAGCTGAAAATCTTGACTTGCGTGATTATCAGAATCACTTGAAATGGATAGATCTATCCCCGGTAGAATCTGAGGTGAATATCAAAGTGTTCGACATCTCCATTCATTTGTTCCTTGTATTAAGGTTTCATAAGAAACTCTTTCTGAATTACTGAAATCTTAATCTAGCACCCAGATATGTGATTCTAATGTTATTCATTTTGATGCAGATAAATGCTCGTGGAGATAAACACAAGAAGCCATCTTTGAGATTGAGATGCTTAGTGATCTTGTCATCTAGGTCTGAAAATGGGGGCAGCAATGAATTCCCTAAGGGGACAAAAAAGTCAGGATTTATCCAAATCAGTCCCAGTGTTACAGGGCCTTGGACCACTGTGAAATTGAACTATTCTGCACCGGCTGCTTGTTGGCGGCTAGGGAATGATGTTGTAGCCAGTGAAGTGAGTGTGAAGGATGGCAACAGGTATGTAAATATACGGTCTCTGGTCTCTGTCCAGAATCATACAGGTTTTGTCCTTGATTTGTGCCTTGTATCCAAAGCATCCAATTTAGACATCAAATCACTTGAATATGCAAATCAATCTGAAGCTGCACAGATCAATGGTGGTAAGCTTCATATGGATGAGTTCTTCGAAACAGAAACATACAGTTCAAGTGTTGGTTGGGCTGGCTGTTCAAATTATCGAGGAAGAGAATACAATCAGGTAACTCATAAAAGTTTTTCTTTTATGGTTGGCTGAGCCAACATGACATTTCTTCTCTGCAGCTATGTGGAATATGACTGGGTATCACTGAATGTATGACCGTTTTGAAATTGATCAAGGCATGGAATGAGATAAATTGCTAAGTTTCTCATACTAAAAGCCTATAATAGTAATGTTGTTCTTTAAGTTAATGACAATGGTATGAAGAGAGCCTTTCTGCTTTAAATTGCTGGATGGCATACGTGCTGGAGTTGCAAGCATGCTGGTGGATTCTTTGGCACCATGTCTGTTAGTCTCAGAAAGTAGAGTTTTATAGGTGGTCTTATTATCAACTAGAGTCATTAGAAGTCCTTGTATCATTTGTACTCTCATTTGTCGTGATGCTATCTTAAACATCTTGTTTCTATTCGTCTACTCTTGAATGGCGGGTTTGTTGAATATATTAGGGTTTTTTTTTTCAATTTATTATTATTGATTTTTATGCAATAGAAATATTTTGTATACCATGTAATAGAATAGTTTAGGTACTAGATATAATGCTTTCTTAATATGAAATATTGTACTAGCCTACTATTATAAACAAATGACCTAAGACTTTGCACCTGAGTGCCCTCATGGCCTTTTAGGTCTCGTTATCATTTAAAGATTTTAATTAAAGATCTCAGAATCCATTAATTCTAGAAGCATTAAGACGTTTTTGTGTACCTTATTTTTTAAAGTTCTGAGTGAAGAAAAATATGGTTTCTTATATCTTCTAATAATTCAGGATATCTACGGAGTCAAATTACCATCAGGTTGGGAATGGGTTGATAATTGGCATGTGGATACATCATCTGTGGGTACTGCTGATGGTTGGGTTTACTCCCCAGATGTGGGGAGCCTAAAATGGCCTCAGTCCTATGACCCTTTGAAGTTTGTGAACTATGCTAGGCAAAGGAGATGGATCAGGAATAGGAAGCAACTTGCAGATAATATAGAGCAGGAGATCTCTCTTGGAAAACTCAAACCTGGAGACACTATACCTCTTCCTCTATCGGGCTTGGCACAGTCTGTTTTGAAATTGCGGCCTTTTGATACTAACACTCCTGGAGACTATTCTTGGAGTATCATTGTTGATAGGCCTGGACAGACAAAAGGACAAGGCTCATCTGGTATATGTGTGTCATCTCTTGCAGAGTCTGAGGAACTTCTGTACTGCACCCAGATAAGTGGTTCCTCTTCAAATGGTTCTCCTAGGTTTTGGTTTTGTGTAAGCATACAAGGCTCAGAGATTGCAAAAGACATTCATTTGAACCCGATACAGGACTGGCACCTAGTGGTTAAATCCCCAGTGTCTATTAGCAATTATCTTCCCCTTACAGCTGAGTATTCTATCCTTGAAATGCAAGAAAGTGGCCATTTTGTTGCATGCCATAGGGGTATATTTAATCCAGGGGAATATGTGGACATTCATACTGCTGATATAAGAAGACCTTTGTTCTTATCACTGCTTCCACAAAAAGGATGGTTGCCAATACATGTAAGGTTTGAAGTTTAACAATCATGTATATTCGTACTCAGAAGTGTGCTTTCCTTTTCAAATTTTGTTCCTATCATGCAGGAAGCGGTTCTCATACCTCAACCTATAAGCTTAAGAAGTTCAATTTCTGGAAGGTTATAGCAACATTTTGTTGTTTAGTACATTTCTCATTGCACAGAAATATATATTTTGATTTGCCTATTGTTTTCTAAAATTAATGAAATGCACAGGGTTGTTCAACTGCTTATTGAGCAAAACTGTGACAATGACCAACCACATTTGGCAAGGATTATTAGGGTGTATGCCCCATTCTGGTTTTCAATTGCTAGATGTCCGCCACTTACACTTAAGCTTGTAAATTTGGTTGGAATTAAATCATCGCAAAAGTTTGCTCTTCCATTTTGGTCCAGAAAGAGCAGTGAGTTAACTTTTGACGAAATAACTGAAGAGGAAATATATGAAGGTCATACAATTGCTTCTGTTCTGAACTTTAACTTGTTGGGACTTTCTGTATCAATCAATCAATCTGGCATGGAACAGCACTTTGGGCCCATTAAAGATCTTGCACCATTGGGTGACATGGTAACTATCACTACGATGTAGCAATCAAATTGTCAATTTTAAACGAATATCCTTCCATGAATGCTTTTTCTCTTTTGGTTAGGATGGATCAGTGGATCTCTATGCCTATGACGGTGATGGTAACTGCATGCGGCTTTTTATTTCTACAAAGCCATGTCCATACCAATCTGTTCCCACAAAGGTACTTTGGCTATTCACTACATTTACAGGCCTTCAACTTTTGACATTCTTAATGTACTTTATCTTTGTAGGTGATATCTATAAGACCATTCATGACTTTTACAAACAGAATTGGTCAAAACTTATATATAAAGTTCAATAGTGAAGATCAACCAAAACTTCTCCGTGCATCAGATTCAAGAATCTCCTTTGCGTATCGACAGATGGGTGGCACTGATAAACTCCAGGTCTGTTGTCTGTGAAGAATTTCCGAAAATGCGGACTGTTTTATCTCTCATCATTTTAGTTTTGCACTTTGGTGCTATATAATTTGCCAATCATAAAAGAGGAAGGTGATCCAACTTCTTTTTGTGTTGTGAAACATAATGTTAAGAATGTGTTTACCTTATGATAGGTTCTCATTCCAAAGGTTATCTCAGTTCTCTGAAGGAGATTTAGGCTACCATATCCCAAATTCATGAAACATGTTATATTAATTAGAATCATTTTATGTTCTTACCCCAACAGTGCATGTAATTAGACATTTAGGATGAAATATATGAATCATCTCCCTTATACATTTGAGGACCAGATGCATTATTTTGCCATTCCTAAGGACTTTTCACTTGTTTACTGCAAGTTGATGTCATGAAGACCAATTTTCTTATAGCAGTGAGGTGTTCTATATTTTTGAGGAACAGAGAATTTGTGAATGTTTGGTCACACAGAAAGGTTTCAATAAAATGAACAAATTTTTATAGAACTATGATGGGTCTTCTATGTTCTTTTGTACTCTCCTCCCTTCTTTCTTGTGCCCACAGAACATGTTGCATTCTTGAATTATCTTTCCCCTTTTTGTCCTATAACTTGTGCTAGTTTTGTAGGTACGCTTAGAAGACACAGATTGGTCATATCCTGTTCCAATTACAAAAGAAGACTCAATATTTCTAGTTTTGAGACAAAATGAGAGGCGGAAACTTTTAAGAACAGAAATACGAGGCTTTGAAGAAGGATCACGTTTTATTGTTGTATTTCGCTTGGGCCAACCTGATGGTCCTATCAGGTATCATACTGCATAATGCTTGACTTAAAAAATAAATTACATATTTTATTGTTGCAAAATCTAATCTCTAAACCTTATCATGACAGGATTGAGAACAGGACAACTGACAAGACAATAAGCATTCGCCAGTCAGGATTTGGTGAAGAAGCTTGGATTAAGTTGGACCCTCTTTCGACAATAAACTTTTCTTGGGAAGATCCATATGGACATAAAGTTATTGATGCCAATATTGTAAGTAATAGTAGAGTTGTTCTCTGGAAGCTTGACTTGGAAAAGACAGGGAGATCTATTTCAGAAGAAGACGAAGTAGGATTGCAGTTCTATGTTATGGATTTGAGAGATATAAAGGTTGCAAGGTTCATGAATTACTGGGGTCCAACATCAAATGAAGAAATTAAGTATCTTATTCCTGCCCAAAATTCAGAAAATTCTGAGATACCAAGGGAAATGAGCAGCAACTCCACACCTATGGAGCTTATAGTTGAATTGGCGGTAGTTGGGGTTTCTGTAGTGGATCATAGGCCAAAAGAACTGTCTTACCTATACTTGGAGAGAGTTTTTCTATCATATTCAACTGGTTATGATGGTGGGACAACTAGCAGGTGTGCTCTCTGATTTTCAAGGGGATTCTTTTCTTATTAATAGATTGCTGTCATTAACAGATAGATGGGGAAAAAAAATGCTTTTCTTGTAATATCACAGGACTCTGTTAAAAAGGCTTTTAGTCAGTTGAAAGTATTATAGTATATCACATGATGGAGAGGAAAAGTGTTATTTGATTAGTTTCGTGTGTCAGGTTAAAGGTCATTCTGGGCCACCTTCAACTCGACAACCAACTTCCTCTGACGTTGATGCCAGTTCTTTTGGCACCTGATCAAATCAATGACATGAATCATCCAGTATTTAAGATGACGATTACAATGCGCAATGAGGACACTGATGGCATTCAAGTTTACCCATATGTATACATACGGGTACTGCTTCTAAATCTTTTATAATGTTTGAGATTTGTGTTACAATATGTTGAAGGGAGCATAAAGCACTTAGCTCTGACAAATATTTTAATACACGCTAGGTAACTGACAAGGTTTGGAGGCTTAATATTCATGAACCAATCATCTGGGCAATAGTAGACTTGTATAACAATCTCCAGCTAGATCGTCTCCCTCAAAGCTCTAGTGTCACACAAGTGGATCCAGAGATACATATCGAGTAAGATTTAATCTTTCACCTTGTGTTCTCGGATTGGTGGCATCTGCATTTTGCTTGCAGCTTGTAATACTTGAATTAAATCTAGTTTTCACAGAATGATATCAACAACATGCTTGTGTTTTGTGATTGTAACTTTTTACCTTTAAAATTTGTTTTGGGGAAGGGGGTGACTAGTTGACAGAGAACCTACAGAAAAGTGAATAGTCATTTTGTTGCTAAGGCTTCTTCCTTTACCTCATGCTTGGAATCACACATGGTTATGCTTAAAGTAAAATCATCAGTCATTTGGAAAAATACTTAAGCATGTGCCTGCAATCAAGAGATATAGGGGGCCAAAACAAATCGAGAACAGAGATCTAAAATTATTGTCAAAATTGACAAAAGTAGCAATAGTTTGATGCTAGAGGTTGGTGTTACAAATGTTGATATGATTATTTGAACAACCAAGAAAAAGCCAACTCAGGATCCACAACAGTAATATGAGAACAAGGGCTTGTGTTGTTCGAGTTTCCAATGGTACCAATTGCACATGACATTTGACAACCCATGGAATCATTTCAATCCATGAACTTCCCCATAGGCATGATATGACTTCAATGAGTTCATGCTGTATCATTTTATTTTGTCCTAAAAACTGTTGATATAAAGTTGGATAGTCTTTACTCTTGCAGGTGAAGGTTAGAGCCTAGATTATTTGACTGATATTGCCAAACAAATGTGTTTGTTTTACTGTCAGAAAACATCAAATTCTATAGTGTGCTTAAAGCATTTCTTTTTTGTTTCTTTTTTCTGATGAAGCTCCTGTAACAAACTTGAATAATATTTACTGCATTCATTGACATCTTGTTAAGTTTCGATGTGGTCACACTTCTGTTTACATTTTGCTGGAAGTTGTTATTGCCTGTACGGGATTTCCAAGTACGTTAATCTTGCATTTGGAACATTGAGTTAATTGATTAAGGAGAAATAAGTTTATTGATGTCAAGTACATCGATGCTTTGGGTTTGGTTAGGTGTACTAATGTGCCTCCCTCTTTTCTGATGATCTTTGTAGGTTAATAGATGTTTCAGAAATAAGAATGAAATTGTCTTTGGAGACGGCACCCGCCCAGAGACCACGTGAGGTTCTTGGCTTATGGAGCCCAATATTGTCTGCTGTTGGAAATGCGCTCAAACTTCAGGTTAGATAACTTCTTTGAAAACGCAATACTAGGTGAATCACGTCCTTTTTTGTGGCATTGCAAATGAAAGTAAAGGATACCATATCTTGACTAAAATAGAAGAAGGCACTAGTTTTTCGAGGTGTCAAGTGAAATCTTATGTTGCTGCAGCCTGGTGATTGGTTGATTTTCTTGAGAAGTTTTCCAAATTCCAGAATGGCATATATGAATCCTTGAGCAATTAAGGATTTGTCCTGAATTGAAATATTAATGAGGCACAAAGTCAGAATATATTAGCCTGAGCTTTTTAAATATTCATGAGAGTGCTGATCATCTGTCCATTCATTCTTGCAAAAGTTAGTTCAGACAAACAGCTTTATGAACTGGAAATAAAATTGTTTCCGGACCAAATAAATTGGCAGTGTGTCACTTTCATTCACAAATTGATACGGAGAAGAATCACATTCTGATTTTTGCAATCTAGGTGCATCTTAGGAGGGTAATGCACAGAGACAGATTCATGCGGCAGAGTTCTATTATGCCTTCCATTGCAAATCGTATTTGGAGAGATCTAATTCATAATCCATTACACCTAATATTTTCTGTGGATGTGCTTGGTATGACAAGCTCAACACTGGCTTCTCTCAGCAAGGGCTTTGCTGAACTTTCTACTGATGGACAGTTTTTACAGCTTCGGTCCAAGCAGGTAAGTTTCTGTAACCAGTTCAATTAAAGACGAGCTCAATTTGGTGAACCTATTAGTTAATAATAATTGATATGAGATCAGGTAGGCTCAAGGAGAATCACGGGGGTGGGTGATGGACTTATCCAAGGAACAGAAGCTCTTGCACAAGGTGTTGCCTTCGGGGTATCTGGAGTTGTGACAAAACCTGTGGAGAATGCAAGACAGAATGGCCTCTTAGGGCTTGCTCATGGGATTGGACGTGCCTTTCTGGGTATTATTGTGCAACCAGTTAGTGGTGCCTTGGATTTTTTCTCATTGACTGTTGATGGAATTGGTGCAAGTTGTTCGAAATGCTTGGAAATTCTTAATAACAAGGCCACCTCTCAGAGAATCAGAAACCCCAGGGCAATCCATGCTGATTGTATATTGAGAGAGTATTGCGAAAGAGAAGCAGTTGGACAGGTATAATTCCTGTATCCTTTATATATGAGTTTCTTCACGTTTAAGTACTTTGAATAGAGAACTTCATCTGTATGCAACATAAGCAGAAGGATATTTATGTGAACACTAGGTTTTTCATATTCGCACCTCCTTAGAAGACCTCTCTGGTTGTCTAATCATCGCCCTTTTATATCTGAATACATTGTATCGAATAATAGTTTTATGTAAGTAGGAAGTGAATATTATAACTGCACATGCAGTGTCTTATTATTATTGTGCAACTAAAGATTTCATTCATATTCAAATAACTTGTTAATAAAGAGCTTAAACCTATGGCATATAAGTAATGTATTTCAAGTTTCATGATGTTTAATTAATCCATGCTTCCCACACATTTTCATTTTGTTTTCCTACATAAAGTTTTACTTAGCAAATTATGATACTTATACTATCAACATGGTCTGTTTTAGTTGTTATTGTGTCCACACCATGATTTATCTATGTAAGTTATCCCTTTTTGGGAGGGAAATGAGGGTTTGAGTGATCGTTTGATGTGTGTGCTAGGTTCATTTACTAGGCACTTATTCTCTTTTCATATATTGAATGTTACAGCAATGTTAGCTTTATACATAATACCACCGTATTTAAACACTGGAATTGTATTTTTTCATATATGGAATGATACAGAAACGTTAGCTTTATATATAATACTACTGCACCCATAAAATAGAAACTACTAAATCTAATCCTAGAATTTATGGGACTACTAATTCTAGTCCCATGATTATGGGAACAAATAGGAAAGTTAACCATATACAATCAATTACAATCAATCACAACAAGTTCTTAAAATAGCTAACCTAAAATATATACGGTTTTGCCACGCTCCTCCTCAGGCTGGTGAATAGGTATTCTCCATTCCCAACTTGGATGCAATAGTATGAAAAACTGAGATGCTCAAACCTTTGGTAAGAACGTCAGCTAGTTGACCATGAGTAGGCACATAAAGCATGCAAATTAATCTACTCCCTAACTTCTCCTTGATAAAGTGCATGTCGACGTCAATTTGCGTCGTTCAATCATGTTGAACTGGGTTGTGAACTATATTAAGTGCAGACTTCTTGTTACAATATTGTCTCATACGGGCATCCACTTGATCTTCAAATCTTCAAGAATAATCTTCAGTTAAAGTAGTTCACACACACACCTTGAACTCCTGCCCGAAATTCAACCTCTGCACTTAACCTAGCCATTATACCTTGTTTTTTACCTCTTCAAGTCACAGTGGAATTGTACATTACATATATTGAATGTTACAGCAATGTTAGCTTTATACATATTACCCTAGCGCCCATAAAATGGTTAATTCCATCAATATCCCCTGATTTATGGGACACCTTAACAGAATAGGAAGCTTAACTATATACAATCAATCACAAGAACTAATTAAAATGGATAACCTAAAATATAAACGGTTTTGTGACAATTATAATATGTATTGTAGAGTTGCTTCTTTCTTTAGCAAGTTTCTTCACTCGTTATTTACAGAACTCTTCACCGCATGGGGAAGTGATTAAAAAATGGTGTTTTCTCAATTATAAAGAAGTGGGAGTTAGACATCCTGTTTTGCATTACTCTGACCTCCTCAACTTTGATTTGTTGATTCTTGTTGTCTTCATACACTGGAAATAAAATATATACAGAAACCGTTCCTCCCATGTCCACACCTCTGGACTGAACCCCTGATTGTTATTCCTGTGGTTCATATGATGTCTGAGTTCATCTTCCTCTACTTCTGATACTTTCTCCACCATCAAAGTGGAATATTGTTGTCTTATGATTGCAATCCTTTTTTATAGGCTAACATCTAGTCATTGTTCTGTCGTGCTAGATTTAGGAAGAATGGCTTATGATACTCTATCTTCCCCAGAAATTATTCTTTCTTTCTTTTTCTTTTGGGCTGCTCTTACTAAAAGAAGTTGCGGAGTATTTTGTCGTTTTGATTGGTCTCTGACAGTTTGCCAGTGACAACAAATAAGCATATTCAAAGTGGAAACCTTTTCTTTTTTTTTTATTTTCCCAATTTGTGGGGTGGGGGAGATGCTGTAGAGGAATGTCTTTGCTATTATTGAACTACGTAGTTTTCTGTTAGGATGATTGTCTAGGGTTAAAATTATCTAGTCAGAAATGTGCTATTTCTTAAATTTATCTTTGTAGGATGATTGTGCTTATTAACGTTGTCTTCAATTCTTGCTTGATTTTCAGATGATGCTTTACCTAGCTGAAGCCAGTCGACGTTTCGGTTGTACAGAGATATTCAAAGAGCCCTCGAAATTTGCGTGGTCTGATTACTATGAAGATCATTTTGGTGTACCCTATCAGAGAGTTGTTCTTGTGACCAGCAAACGTGTCATGTTGCTGAAGGTTTGACAGAGGGATCCCTTGCATGCCTTAGATAATTTTCTGATGATAAGATCAAAATATTATTACATATTACTTTATTATCCAAACCATCAATGCTGTGGCTAACTTGGCTTCCCTGCTTCTTATATCTAGTGCCCCGCCATGGACAAGTTGGACAGAAAACCTTCAAAGATCATGTGGGATGTGCAATGGGACGAGCTGATGTCTTTGGAGTTGGCAAAGGCAGGCTGTCACCAACCTTCTCATCTACTTCTTCATCTCAAGAACTTTAAAAGATCCGAAGCTTTTGTTCGGGTTATAAAGTGCAATGTTGAGGAAGAATCAGAGGGTAGAGAACCACAAGCTGTTAGGATCTGTTCTGTTGTGTCTAGAATGTGGAAAGCACACCAATATGACACAAGATCGTTAGTTCTCAAGGTCACGTTTGCTTCTCAGTTTCTATCAATTTTATTAACTTCTACATAATTCTGATGGTTTTCTCCACCAGCAGGTTCCTTCAAGCCAAAGACATGTCTATTTTGCATGGAGTGAAGCAGATGAAAGAGAAAAACAGACCCCAAATAAAGCTATCATCAGTTCAAGAAAGCTATCTTCATTGGGTTCAACATCTGGTGAGCAAAGATTTATCAAACATAGTGTCAACTTCCTAAGAGTTTGGAGCAGTGAACAAGAATTCAAAGGCCGATGTAAACTGTGTAGGAAGCAGGTATATTGGTACTTGTTTCTTCTGTTATTTTATTTCACTCACTTATACATGCTAACATTTTCTGACCATTGCTCATTTGGAAATTAACAAGGTTTTGGAAGATGGTGGAACATGTAGTATTTGGCGCCCCATTTGTCCGGATGGGTAAGCAATTGCTTTATTTTTAGGCTCAAATAACGTGATGGTTGCTGACACTGCATTATTTGCATCTTATTATCTCAATTGTTTCCCCACCTGTCTTTCCTCCACCCTTTTATTGTTTGGTTGTCTACTGGTCCTAGGTTTATAAGCTACAGTCAGTATGCTGTGAATACAATGGGTTGTTCAGACCTAACATGTATAATTTTAAAAGGTCGATCCAGTTCAGATAGAAGGGGGAGGAAGCCTTTAGTTGTAGATGGTGGCATCACAAATATCCTACTTAAATAGATAAATAAGCACCCATAAACCATCAGAAGTTTTTGAACTTGCATGTTTTATGTAATACATTCTTTTGTCATTAAAGGTCACTGACGCCAAAACACCTTTTTCATGCTCTTCCTTGAGAAACTAACACAGTAATGTTTTTAACTGGGAAATGCATCTGTTCCTTGCAGGTATGTGTCGATTGGCGATGTAGCTCATGTTGGCAACCATCCTCCAACCGTTGCAGCTGTTTACCGTAATTTTCCTGGACTTTTTGCACCCTCTATGGGTTACGACTTGGTAAGGAAGTTACTAAGTTTGCTTGCTATCATTGCTTTATTTTGGTATGTTCTCTTCCTAGATTGTAGTAGCTTAGCTTTGATTGCATTTCCCTTTTTGCCATTTTCCTCTCCAAACATAACTTAGAGAATCTACCTCATCTGTCTACATTAATTTCAGAGTTGTACTTTGTCTATAATATACTTGGTCATTAAATAGTTTGGCCATTAGTTTAATGTCCTTGTGAAGCACTTAATGTTGAGGTAATCTGCAAAGGCAATGCTTTATATCCGATTCACTTGTACCCACACAACACACGTCTACTATGCACATGATTTGAATGTTTGACATTCAGAAAATTTACAGGTATGGAGGAATTGTGAGGATGACTATAAGGCTCCTGTATCGATTTGGCATCCAAGGGCTCCAGATGGTTTTGTTGCTCCTGGATGCGTTGCAGTAGCTGGTTTCATGGAGCCGGAACTTGATTTGGTACACTGTGTGGCAGAATCTATAGTTGAGGAAACAGAATTTGAGAATCAAAAGATTTGGTCAGCCCCAGACTCATATCCATGGGCATGCCATATATACCAAGTGAAGAGTGATGCACTCCATTTCGTTGCTCTAAGGCAAAAGAAGGAAGAATCCAATTGGAAGCCTACAAGGATCGTGGATGACCATCACCAGCTAGGGCACCCTTCTGAAGCTTAGTGTTAATTAATTATTCCTTTCATATAGTTGATATAACATGTAAATTCCCCGAGGTGGTTGAAATAGGTGATTTTTTTAATAAAAAATTATCATATTATTGTCAAATTTCATATTTTCAGACTTGGTCACTTTTGATGGATTTTTATTGCAGACTTCTCCAAAAGTATCCATTTCTTGACTTTTCCTTCTTTTAAATGAAATTAACGTTTTCTTTCCTTGAGGGGTCGTTCTGATGCAAAACACTAGTTTGCTAATTCATCTGCACACTCATTTATTTCCTAGATCGGTCTCTTTCTGCATTTTACCTCCGCCTATGGACCCCTTTTCAGCGTTATTTATTTAATGCATGGCTACTGCGGGCAGTAACTTTAACCCTTCATATTCTTTTTCAGTTAATTAGCTGATCTACTTCAGCAAGCTAAGTGAAATAAGTGGCGTCCTTTTGTAATGTTATAACTAAAAAAATTAGTCGCATTGACCATTCCCTTGAAGAATGATTGCAACACATGAAGTGCTCTTGTGGGGTTTGACGGAATAAGATATTAAGATTGTTATGGATGGTTAATTCTGCTACTTAGTGGTAATTTCTAGCAACAGCATTCCAATGCCAACAATTTTTTGGTTAGTTGGAGGTTTGTTCTTTTGTGCTTTGCTTTATCCACTACGGCCTTTGTGCTTTGCTTTAACCCCAAAATTTAAGAGGTTGTTCTTGTATTTCTTAGTAAGTTGTACTAATGGATAAACGATCAGCAGAAGAAGTTAGGCTAGCAGAGACGATGACCCGTAACAAAATCATTAATTTTAGAAATTAGGAATTCAATTAGCTAATTTCTGGAATTCAGAATATCATCCTTTTACCTCTTTCAGCATCATTTAGTGCTCCACTTGCAAAATTCCCTTTCCGTATCTATATCTGGTTGTTACCAATTTCTTCTACAAGTTCTTTGTTGAGCTTCTGTATACATATGTTTTTCTCTTCATAGTTTATGCCGTAATTGGATAGCTGCCTCATAGTTTATGCAGCAATTGGATTGGATAGCAGCCGGCCTTCTATTTTTCATTTATTTTTGAAATTTTAAATAATTAATTAATAAAAAATGAAATGCAAAACTAAGGTTCAAAACCCTAACCCACTCACGTACATCGATTGTGAGCCAACCACGTAGTACCATAAAAATAAAACACAAAATGAACCTCTAAACGAGTTATTTTCCTAATTTGCACTCACTTCTGTCGAAATCTCCGAGGGCAATCTCTACTCACACTCCATCAAACACACCACTCTAAAGCTCTCACATCGATCTTTCTTCTCTGAGGTATCAAGGTACTTAATCAGTGTTCTGAGTCTCCATATCAAGCCCAACCGGTCTTCAGTTCCATGAACTCTAATCACTGATTCTTTGAGGCATTCCGATGTTAGCACTCCAATCATCTCATCTTCTCAGGTGATCCATTTTCTCTACTCTTTTCTTGTGGCTTCACCTCACACTGTTCCCTTATAGGGAGGGTCATTTCTTGCGTCTGCGCCAGTTTACCCAGATAAGGTATGTCTTCTTTGCTCTATTGCTAGTATATCAGTTAACTTTATTAGATCTGCTCGTGTATACTGCGCTGTCATGTAAACTTGATGATGATTTTTTTCCTTTGGTAGCTAATGGTATGAAATTAGGTTGTAATGTGTACAACCCTCTACATAAATATGGTTTCCTCCTGGTCGTATATCTTTGATGCTTATCTATGTTGTTAGCAATATGTAAACCGACTCTCTTCATATGATATTCTGCTTGTCTAGGATTGTCTGGAGTATAGTTCTAATAGTTTGCTAAATATCATTTGTTCTTTAATCCAATAAACTAGCTTAGCCAACACTTGCTCCTTAGTACTCTCTAACCCTTTAAACAACCTTTCATTCCTTTCTTTCCATAATGAATACATAGTAGAGCTTAAAAATATAAGATAAACCACCTTATCATATGTTCTGTGACGTTCAATCCAGCTTAGTAAATTAGTAAAATTAGTATAAGGGTAGTCCCAAAAGCAGAGGTTTTTAACCTTAATCCAAAGGTCATGACTGTAACTGAATTAAAGAATAGATGTTCTAAAGTTTCAGCTTGACATTTACACAATGAGCATATAGGATGTTCAGATAATGCAATCTATCCATAGTGTTCAACTTTTTCTGCAAAGAATGTCACTTTGGGTAGTAAAAATTTGTTCCAAACTACTTTACTCCATCCTATAACTTGATCCTTCTCCCTATATAGTTCTTTGCAGGAGTTATTAGTGAAAACCCCCGATTCATGAACTAGCCATTTGTAGGTATCATCCTTATTTGTGTCAGGACTGTAATTTGGCAATATATGCCAAACTACATGAGGGTAAGTGGCCCATCTACCATTACTAATCCCCTGTCTCACCTTAGCATTGAGAGGAACATTGGTATTTACTTATTGAAAATAAAATGACGTAAAAATAGGTCTAATATTGCTCAAATTGTCAAAAAATAGCGAAGCTGATTCTCCATTCCAGATTATGCATTTAATTAATCCTTTAAATTGTCACTTATTTTCAGTAGATGATTCCATAAATAAGATGTATTGCTAGTATTACTTTCGATTTCCTAAAAGCTCTTATTCCGTAAGTAGTAAGCATGTATCCACTTTGACCAAAGAGATTCCTTATTCACCAAAAGCCTCAATAGCCTTTTACTAAGAAGTACCTTATTATTCAAATTG
>JAOXYD010226737.1:0-18395 GCA_028565735.1 Pinacopodium congolense
ATGACTTTATATATGGTATTATAGCATGATATTTGCCTATAATCCTTAAGCTCAAAGGGGTTAAGACACTTAGGGACAAGGTAAATAAATGTCTTGTTCCAATCCTTTAACAATTCGTTTGTTTAGAAGAATTCTTAGACGACCTTGATTGTTTGATCCGTTGGCAAATTCCATAAGGATTGAAAGAATAAGGAATTAAATCCATCACATATAAGGGCTTTATTAGGATTAAGATGATGCTCAATCTCCTAAAGCTCACCTCCCTAATGAGAGAAGCCAAGTTTATATTAGATAAGGAATTAGAGATGAATGTGATTAAAGGTAAGTTATGATTATGTCTCACATGCTACTTTCTATGTATACCATGAAAATAGCCATAAACCATCCTCTTAATGTCCTCTTGATCTCTTAATACTTGACCATTGGAGCTAGTAAGTTAAATTAATTTGTTTTTATTCCTTCTTCCAAATATAGACTTATATAAGTAGGTTGTATTGCAATCCCATTCCTCAACCACAATGATCTAACTTTTTGCCTTAATAATGAAAAATGAGAGTCCAGGATGTTAGTATAGTTGTTCAATAATTGTGACTCCTTTATCTTCAAGTTATCATCCAAATGATTGAGATTTAATAAGATTTGACATTGATTCAACTCCTCCCTAGTCTGCTAAACAAATTTCTTATTAATAAGTTAATGTCTTTTAACAAGCAACTTCAAGTCTTATTTTGATTTGGAGAGCTTCCTAGATAGCTTATATTGTTCAATTCCTTAAATTGACTCCCTTATAAAATCCTTAATTATGCCATTAATTTCCGTAAATTTAGTTAAATGATTGAAGAACCTGAATGGAGCTTGTCTAGGAGATATATTCGACAATTTATGCACTTCATTTGAACTATGGTCACAAATGAGTGGTTAACTAAATATGGCTTTATTTTGTTGAAATTTATCTATGAAAAGATCATTCACTGATGATCTATCAAGTTTCCTTCTAAGTAAATGTGGGCCACTTTGGCTATTAGACCAAGTATAAAATTTTCCTTCAAAATTAAGATCAACCAGCCCAATCCTTGAAGTGAAAATCCTAAAAATATTGCAAGCTCCAAGTCTAATTGTTCTTGCCTTTATTTCTTCCAATTTGAGAGTACAATTGAATTCTATAATTGAAATCACCAATGACTAACCGAGGAACCCTCATAATTACTCCAATACTCTATAAAGGCTTCTAAAGAGAATTCCTTTGAAAAGCCAAGTTGGAGGCATATATAATGGAAATGCAATCTCCTGTCCACTTGCATTAAGAGTCAGCTTTAAATGAATCATTTGATCACTCATGCTATTATCCCTTAATAAGGAAAATGAAGGGTTAAAAACCACAATGATCCTTCCATTATAATGATGTTAATAGTTTGTCAAAATGCTCTAACTTTTATTAATAAACCAAGGAATTTTGAAACTTTTAGCTTTTAACATAATTTCTAATAGACTAACCAACTAAGGTTTAGTATCATCAGGACAGTAGGTCCCTACTTGTTTTTTTAGGCTATTAATGCCCCTAACATTCCAAACAATGATAGACATAATTATTTAGTAAAAGAAGAGCTTGCCTTGGCTTTTCTAGCCAGTCTCCTCTTAAATACTTCAACAAATTCAACTTCTTTTACTTTGGTAGGGGACTTGGTATTATTCTTGTACAGACTTGAAGTTTCACCTAAATTAGCCTCCTGTACACCCTAAGCTTCCTTAACAATGACTTATGCATTGTCCATTGCATCCTTAGCATCATTTGGAGCAAATTCTTTCCTTGCCTCATGATAGCACCTTAATTATACATCTTCTAGGCATGATTCATAATGATTTTCTTAGGCTTTGGAGGTAAATCCATGTGATTTGGGGTGAACATTTGAGTAATTCTTGAATAAAGTGTTACTTATGTTGTTTTGTATGATTGTTCATGCTATGTAGGATTTTGATAAACATTTTCGGGTACTTTTGGAGCTATAAGATATGTGAGATTAATTTGAGGACATAGAACATCACATAATGAATTTCTACACCAATTTTCAAGGTCATGTGACAATCCATTAAGAATGCATCAAGAGAAGATCACGAGAAGCTTAAAAAAGTGTTAGTTTTGGTATAGGTGATTTAATGATGCATTAGATGCCATTATAAAGCTCAGATTATTATGAAATTTTATGAGGAGAACGAAAATCATGTGAGTAACCTGCATATAAAATTTCAAAATACTAAGAAGAGCTTAATCATTAGAGGTGTGGATGAGAAGTTATAGTCAAAATACTAAGAAGAGCTTAATGTTAGAAAACTGTTAAAACCTCTGTCACTATAACAATCGCTATGGCGATTTTACAGTTTCCAAAAATCATAGGATAACATGTTTAAGTTAGTTTTATGATGTTTTAGGACTAAGAAGATGTGGAAAAACCCTAGCAATAGCCACTCCAAGCCTCATGAACATCCAAGGTAGAAAATAAAGGGTTTTGAAGGAGAAAAAAAATCAAGAAACTCATGATAAAAAAAGGAGAAATTAAGATTTAAGAAAAGCTATCTAGATTTTCCAACAAGAGGGCCTTCATCTTCATCATTAGTTTATCCCCTTTTAAACACCCTAAAAGGTTGTTTCCACGCCTTTTGCTATTTGAATTTAGGCCTCCATAGGTAAGAGACCTCGAATGTATCATGTACTAGCTTCTCATCTTGATCAATTCTTATAATTAGAATGCTAATGGGAAGAGCGTTATCACACAAAAACTCCATAAATTTTCTAGAAAATTAAAGCCTCTATAGGTTGGATGTATACTCATCTATAAACAAAGGTTTACAAATGAAGCTTGTCAAGTGAAAAAGGACAATTTTTATATAATACCCAAAAGGGACACTATTAATGTGTAGCCAAATAGGAATGTGTTTCTGCCTCAATTCAGCAAGTTTCAAACCTACTTTCCATTAGAGAAAGAATAAAGGACTTCTATAGCAATGCCAAGATCCAAATTCAACCACCTTCTTCATAATATGCTCAGAAGAGAAATTAAAAAGAAATTAGTGTTAGTCATTAAATATGAACTTTATAAGTCCGCATTTCTTCCAACTCTCCATAGCTCATGCTTTCATGGACGGGAAGATATTCTCATGTCATAAAAGAAGCCTATTAGTGTATAGTTCCAATGTCAGTAGCGCCATCTTTCAACTCTTAGATATGATGCACCACACATTGAGTGCCATCAATGTTGCTTGAAGGAATGTAAGCAAGTTTGGAGCTGTCCAAATTGGTATCTCTAACCACTTTGACTCCAAGTCTTTGTCATCATATTAGCAGCTACTAAGGGGCTTATAATCTCAATTGAAGGAGGGTTTTATCAAGGATTAAGAGTAGTAGAAGCCATAGGAACAAGTTAAGAATAGGCTAGAAGTTGGCTAAACAAAGCTAGAAAAAGTTACTAAAAAAGGAATGAGGGAAAGACAAGTGCTCGAAATTTAAAAGATTGCTTAAAGAGGAAAGTTTCACCAAGCAAGCAAAATGGGCAAATCTTTAAAAGGAGCAAGAGATTAAGGTCAGTGGAGGCTTACTAGGAAAGGATGAAGATCCAAGGCTTATAATAAAGCAAAATTCTAGGTTATGAAAGTTGTTGGATAGATTCAAGCATACTTCAACATCTTCAAGCAATATTATAAAACACTTAGACTTATCAAGAGGTATACATTAACAAAATTCATAACATTACCTCTTGATTATTCAATTTCATGATAATGAAACATTCTAAGACAATTCTTAACATATCAATTCCATAATTAAATTTAATTAGTTACTAAAACATTTATACAAATATTCAAGTAAATATATCATGTAAATGTAAGCCCTTTACAAGCCTTTATTAAGAACAAGAGAACTTATAAATTAAGACACTTTCCTAAACCTATTCAACATTGAAATTATTATTTTAATCTTTAGTTCAATTCTTCAATGCTTATTTTACTTCCATTTTCTTTATGGATGCCCAACTACCTTAGGCTTCAACATATATTCTCACACAGTCTTCATTAACTTATCTTTCTAATGCATCAAAACTCAGACATTAGTAACAATAATATTTTTTTCATCATTAAAACACGTGGTTAGAACCTCCTTTGGTACAACAATCTCTCCCTTTTGATAATGACAAATCATGTAATATTAAGAACATATATAACACATGCATCACATTTCATGTAAATGCATCATGCATTATGAAATGATATGTCTCTCCACCTTTATACTTAAAACTTATATTACTCGTTAATATCGTATTACTCTTTCCACATTTTTAACATCATAAAAAAAATACCATTTACAACTAATTTCTAAAACTCAACCCCATTAATTCATGCATCTTTACAAGAATCCCAATTATATATAATATGTCCCTTAAATGTATGCTTTTATGCATTATGAGACAATATAGCATGAAAAGGGAAGAATGTATCACAAACTACATATAATGCATCATTATGCTTCAAGAATTCATATTTTCCTATATTATGTGCAAAATGCATTGAAAACACTTTTTATGCATCTTTATACACCAAAAGCACATATTGTGCAATTCTTGTATAAAAAAATGCTCTTTATGCATATATTTATGTAATTATGAAAAAAACCTATTTCATGCCTATTAAGCATCCAAAACACCTATTTCTCATAATATTTCATATTATGCTTAAAATCAAAACATAAGCATGAATATGATTTAAGAAATGATTTTTCCTACATCAAACAACTAATATCTTACAAAGTGATGTACTTACCCTATATTTGTGCATTTGAAAAAAAATTAATCATATAAAGGGAAATGTACTCATAAAAGATGATTTTACAAAAACATATAACGATTTAAAAAATGATATCAATTTTAAAGTATGATATCAATTACAAAAACCATACAAGGATTCTCATACCAATTGAAAAATATTATCAAATCATATGTTCTAATACCAATTAAAAATAACATTCTTCCTAAACTTATGCAAAAATTCATTTCTTAAATATGCATCCATTTAAATGCAATGTACCAAGTACAAAAATGCAAATGATATAAGTTCTCCCCTTAAGTACATGAAATCCATTTTTCTATCTAAGACATACAAGCTTAGGTCATCATTCTCAAATTAAGTATAATCATCCAAAATATACTCATAAGCATAATAATTCAAGTAGGAGCATAGAAGTACTTCCATTTATATCACCTTTAAATACCAAATTGTTTACTCCTTATTTGGATTAATAATATTAATAAGTAAGCTCATGTGAGGATTCTTTATGATTCTTCCATGTTTCATGAAAATGATGGAGATACCACTTCCACTTAATTCCTAGCTTGAAATTAATTTACACCAATGGATGTTAACTTGTAAAACAAAGAACTCATGGACTCTAAGTATTGATTGCTAACTCGTTTTACGCTATATCGCTAGTGAATGAGTCATAAAATTATGATATAATGAATATCATCTCATAAGGATTAGGTTTAGTCACCCATCAATTCAAGTTATATTTTGTTTAAGGCACAAAAAAACAAGAATTGAAAATTAAATAGGATAAACAACTTATCAAATTAAAGAACAAAGTGTAATAATTTGGGAATTCAAGATTAAAAACCTAGGAATTACTTTTATCATTATTCTATTTCCATCTTAGTTTGTTGATTCAATTATATTTGGCCTAACATATCCAAATGCCTTAGTCACTCTCTCTCAAGGTGTAACTAATTTTCCCTAGCTGAATAAAAGATAATTAGTCTTGCAATTTCTCAATCTATAAAACCTTTTCTAGAAATCCAACTAGATGTGAAGCAATCTATAGGCAATCTATTAATCAACTAACATCTCTCTTTAATCAATTAATAAACCTAATATTTATAGATCTATTGAGTGTCAACTCTCATTGTACACTTAACACAAATTACCAAGCTTAACCTCTCAATTTATTGCAAGGTTTAAGGATGATAAATATCACAAACATCATTTCATTGAATCAATAAACAAAAGTTCTGTAGAATAGATAAAAAAGTAATTTCTCTAAGAATATTTAGCCATACATAATTTCAATAAACTCAATAACACCTATATTCTCAATAAAACAAGATAGAAATAAGAACAAAAAGAAGCAAAGCCATGTTTACACTCTTCACTTCACTCATAATGTAGAAAATATGGAAGGGTGATGATCGTCACTTTGAAATCTTGATGGATAAACTTGTTTCCACTCTTGGAATAATCCCAAAACCTAATATTTTCCTTCTTAGGAAAGTTTTTTTTAATGATTGGTGGCAGCGCCTAAGATTTTAAGCCTTTAAATATGCCTAAGTTAACTCAAAATCTTGAGAAGACACGTATCCTGGAAAATTGAATAAGACATGATCGTGACTTATCCTAGAAAATTGAGTAGACTTGGCTACTTTAGCTTAATGTTGAGTAAGTCACAATCGTGACTCTTGTTGATGGATTCCTCTCTATTATGATCATGCCTATGACTTTCTTCTTTTTTCTTTCACTTTTCTCCTAATTTTCTCCTTTCTTCAAGTCCATATGTAACTCCATTGCATACCTACACCATTAAGAACAAGAACTTGCCCAAATTCATTACTAAAAAACTTAAAAACATAAATTAAAACAATAACATAAAAAAGAACACCAAACTACGTCCTAAAAACATCATAAACATGCAAAGTCACATAGTAAGCAACTAGGAAAACATAACCTAAAGCACAACTATCAACTTGTATACACTTAAACCTTTGATTGTCCTCAAGAAAAGCTTCAGATGTAAACATAAAAGCACATAAAATGCAACACGGGTGATAGCTTGAATGTAACCATAGCAAGAGATCTCATAGAATTGGATTAGCTAAGAATGAAAATAATTTAAGAAGATCCAAGATATGCAATTAATATATTCACTTCATAAATGTCTTTAAATTGAAAATGCTTATTAATTTGAGCATTACTATCATATTCTTACATCCAAGACATTTATAAGTACGCACTATGTCCAATTACCAAGTAGAAGGTAGGCCATTATCAAGCAATCACTCATGAAATTTCTTGATTTTAAAAGAAGAGATCCATAGGTTTCACATTTTTCATTTAGACTTCCATTTTTTCATTAGCTAAAAACAAACACCTTGTCTTTTTACGCAATGGTGAACATCTTTAGAGGCATAACTCCAGATACTCAACTTTATGATATTCTTTAAGCAAGGTTGGAGTGTTATTTGGCCTTTTTATATAGAGGTGTATGTCTTTAGGGGCATACCCTTGGTTACTTAACCAAATTACAGCTTATAACTAGTCTATTGACTATACTCTTAACTCCTTTCTCATTTGATTTGTTTTTATCACTTTAAGAGTTAGCGGAATAGTGATTGAATTTCTTATTTCATTTATATTGTGAACCTATGCCACCACTCTCTAATCAGTTCTTTCCATGAATGATCACTCATAATTCCTACCAATTAAATCAAATTCTTATATAAAGTGCATCCAAACAAATGTTAAAGAAGTAAGAAAAGGTAAGCAATATACTAACTAATTTCCAATTTCCATGAAAATACAATCATAAATGAACTTCCTATACTCATATTTCTTCACTATTCAAACAATTTTATTCCTAGTTAACTCAATTCCATTCAAATTCATGTCATTTATGTATTCAAACTTATGCTAATCTCACACAATTAAACAAAATTCACACAAAAATGAAAAAAATGCAAAAAAAATATATAAGAAGTGCATGCTAACATATAAAATTCATACAAAATGCAATATGATTCCATACATGTTCTACCTCCTTACATTTTGTCAACACATTATCCTCAATGTAGAAAAGAAAACACTAAAAACAAATACACATAACAACAAATTTAAACACGACATATAAGCAAAAACATAGATAAAAGAGATAAAGGGCAGGAGGGACTTATAGAGAGCTTAGTGGTAATGAAGTGGGTGAAGGGACTTGATCTCCTTGGATGGCTAAGAAATTGAGTAACTTCTTCAATTGATAACATTGGTGGTGTGCCACTTCTTTTAAGGTTACTTGTTATTGGCATGCCACTTTGTTGGGTTTTTCCTCCATTGCATTAAGTCGCTGCTCTAACTTTTGATTATTCTCTTCCATTATGCTAAAAAATCCATCCAAATTTTCACCTTTCTCATCGAAACTTTCATCAGAGGACTTAGTTTCATCTGGACAAGAGGTTGAGGGTGTTTTTCCCTTCCATTTTTAGAAGGTAATTCTGGTGCTCAGGTCTCAAAGCTCATTCCAAGAATGTCATGATAAAATCTTAGAGTGAGACAAATGTTCACCATCTAAAAAACTCCCAGTTTAACATGGTTAGTCCACTTAAATCAACATTATAAAATTGAACAACAACAGTGGAAAGGAAACCCATATCCAAGAAAAAAATTTTCCTTTTAGTAAAGACACTAGCTAAGGAATGCAACATATGATAAATGGTACATTCCTTGTGATTAGTATTTATACACCATAAAATAAATAATTTTTTCATAAAACATTTTTTGGTTTCAACCTTAGTAAAAACTAAATGACATATAAACTTATGCAATAAGAGATGTTCTAGATTTTTGATAAGGGTATTGGAAGCATATAAGGGATTAAAATTATCAAAACATATTAGTTTCTTTCAATATGAAGGGCAGTTGGAATTTGGTTGATTATCATAAAGTATGATTTTGGGAATGCCAAAAGTTTGATTCATAATATCATAATCAAGTTTGTTGCTGTCATAATCTAAAGGTAAATTCATCTAATTTCTTAGCATTATATTGAAAGGTCACAAAGAATTCAAGTGCTAACTCTCAAAAAATAATATAATCACAGTGAATGAACCTATCCTAACAATTTTTCTTTCTCAAATTTTCAATGTTTTTTTTTTCAATCCCAATCTAGTCAATAAGGTAAAATCAAAATATTCCAGAGTAATGAGAGGTTTAATTCTAAATGTTTGATACTTGTTACCTTCCTCTATTGATAAAATAGGAAAGGGGACTCCAAATTCTTTTGTTAAATTATGCAATTGACTTCTAGATGCTTGTCCTTTGCCTTTAGGATTGTTATTTTTCCTTACAACTTGTTTACTTTTCTTATCTGTGGTTGTCGAGAAAAACCAATAAAATTGTTAAGAGAGAGAAAGTAATGTGAGAAAATGAAATGATGAAATAAGGGTTAAAAAGCATGTTTTAAAAGAGAAATCTTAGCAAAAGATGAAAATAGAGTGAAAAACTTAGTTAAAACTTGAGATTTAAGTGAGAAATTAATGAACCCAAGTCTTTTAGAGGAGTGGGGGCATGCTAGTGAGACAAAATAGAGAAGAAGAAGAACAATAGGGTTTGAGAGAAGAGGGAAGTCGAGTTTTTGAAAGGGGGTAAATCACGATCGTGACTTTAATTGGGTAAAAATCAAGAGGCTCTATCATGATCGTGACTTCATGATCATAACATAGCCTCATGATCGTGACTTGGTCAAGTAAGAAGGCCTCTGTCAAGATCATGACTTAAGTTATGATCACAACATTATAGGGTAAAAGTTTTGTTGAGTCTTTGTCATGATCGTGACTTGCCAAGGCCTCTTCCTTCACTATTCTAGCTTCTTTTGGCAACTTAAAGGCTATGGGGAACCACCCAAACTTTCAAGTAATAATTAAACACTCAAAAGACCACCAAAATTTCATGGAATGCAAGGAGAAACAAACAACAATGAAACAAAAAAAAAAACAAGCAAAGAATACAACCATGAAATTAAAAAAAATGAAAAATATGCTAAAAACTAAAAACATGCTAAGTTAAGGTCATTAGCTTGATCATCATCAATTCAGTAATAGATAAGCAAGGGAAAGGAAAGAAATCACTTCCTTTCATGTAAAGTTGTTCCTCCAAAGTATAGTTTGCAACTATGCCCATTAACCTTGAAAGTTTCACTTTTTTCTTTCTTCAATTATAAGGGTTTATGATTAAGTACTTGAATGACTTTAAATGGGCATCTCTATCTTGACTTAAGCTTGTCAAGAAATAACTGAAGTCTTGCATTGAATAAGAGCACCAAGTCCCCACTTTTAAACTCCTTCTCGATGTGAGTAGCATGCCATTCTTCACCCTTTCCTTACATAACTTAGAATTCTCATGAGCATTATATCTTAGCTCCTCTAATTCATCTAGTTATATCAATCACTTCTCACATGCCAACTTCTAATCAAAATTCAACTTTAGAATTGCCTAATGCATCCTATGTTTCAACTTTAAACGTAAATGACAAGCCTTAACATACACAAGTCGAAAATAAGTCTTACCTCTAGGGGTCTTGAAAGTGGTCTGGTATGCCCACAATGTATCATTTAACTTCATTACCTAATCTTTTGTTGAATTACTCATCATTTTCTCTAAAATTCTTTTCAATTCTCGATTCATCACTTTTACTTGACCACTTATTTGATGGTGGTAAGGCGTGACCACTTGATGATGAACTCCATATCTCCTCAAAAGTGGATCAAAAGGTTTTTTTGCAAAAATGAGCTCTTCCATTGCTTATGATAGCCCTAGGTACTCCAAATTGAGTTAATATCTTCTTAATGAATCTTTGTACCACCTTACTATCATTTGTTAGAGTAGCTATTGCTTCAGTTTACTTAGACACATAATCAACTGTAACTAAGATATAAGAGTTACCTAGAGAGGATAGGAACAGTGCTATGAAATCTAAGCCCTACTCATCAAACACTAAAACCTCAAAGATATTAGAAAGTGGCATTTCATCTCTTCTCGATATATTCCGCATTATTTGGCACATACCACAATGGAGAACATACTCCCTAGCATCTTTGAACAAGCTCAGCTAATAGAATCCATATTCTAATACATGGGCCGCTGTCTTGTTCGCTCTATACAAATCAAAATATAAGCACATATCTCATATAACACAAGTTCATCCCACATATAATAAGTTTATTGAAATAAGAAATGCTTCCTTTATTGGTATGACAAGTTAGAAGAAAGAATACAACTTATAAGATAGTTTATAATATCGAAAAACTACAGAAGAAAGGGATTGGTTACCATCATTAAGGCTTCATCAGGGAAGTGCTTATTAATTTCTTCTTATTTTTGGCTATCTCCTCCTTCAAGGCATGATAAGTGATTTGCCACTATATTTTTTACTCATTTCTTATCCTTTATTTTGATGTAGAACTCTTAGAGCAAAAGCACCCATCAGATAAGTCTTGCTTAGCATCTTTCTTAGCAAAAAGGTAACATAATGCTATATGATCTGTAAACACAATAACAATTGAGCCTAAATGTTCTGAACAAAATTTATCATAAGTAAATACCATCGTAAACAATTTCTTCTCGATTGTCATATAATTTGATTGAGACCTTATCAAGGTCTTGCTTTCACAGTTTATGGCATGCAACTTCTTGTCCTTCCTTTGCCTAAACACACATTTGATGGCATGATTACTTGTATCACCCATGATCTCAAAGGGCAATGACTAATCCGATGAATTCAAGATTGGTGCAGAGGTGAATGCCTTCTTTAACCCGTCAAAATCATGTAAAAAATTGATATTAAACTCAAAAGGCACATCTTTAATAAAAAAATTAGTTAAAAGTTTAGTAACAAGAGAAAAATCCTTGATAAATCATCAATAGAAATTTGCATGGCTTAAGAATGATCGAATGCTCTTGATGTTTGTAGGAGGTGGTATCTTTTTAATGACCTCGGTCTTGGCTCGCTCTACTTTATTCTCATTGCATGAGATCATATGACCCAAGAAAATTCCTTTATTGACCATGAAATAACACTTCTCCTAATTTAATACCAAATAAAACCCCTCACATATTTGGAGAACTCTATCCAAATTTAGCAAACAATAATCAAAAGAATCTCTAAAAAGTAAAAAGCCATCCATAAATATCTTTATGATGTCCTTAATCATAACTACAAAGATTATCATCATGCATCTTTGGCAAGGTTGCAAGTGCATTAAAAAGACCAAAAGGCATCCTCTAATATGCAAATGTTCTATAAAGGAAATTGAAGGTTGTCTTCTCTTGGTTTTTCGAATAGATGAAGACTTAGTTGTAGCTTGAATACCCATCAAGGAAGTAATAAAATGCATGACCATTTACTCTCTCAATCTTTTAGTCCATAAAGGGCAATGGAAAGTAATCTTTCTTGGTGGCCAACTTAAGCTTCCTATAGTCGATGCATACCTTTCAATAGTGATTTTTCTAGAAGATATCTTTTCTCTTTTCTTATTCTCCCTCACCGTCATGTCTCTCTTCTTAGGCATGCATTACATCAGGCTTACCCACTCACTATCCGAAATTGGATAAATAATGCTTGCATCCAATAGCTTTACTACTGCTTTTTTTACAACCTCTTGTATATTTATTACCTTCTTTGGCTTTCCCTCACTTTCCTACACCCATCATAAAGATGGATTATATGCATTACCTCATTGGGGTTAATACCTTTGTGATAAGATTGAACTATGTTGAGTTTTTATATGCATTTTAATGTCATTTCAATCCTATTTTAATGTTTAAATGCTTAATTTGTATTCCTTTGAAATTTTCGTGTAGATTTAATGATGGAATATAAATACAAGATGAAAACATAAAGTTTGAAAGAGAATTGAAGAAAAAGCCAAAGGCTACCTCAATTATGGAACAAAGAAAAAAAGAAAAAAACAATTTGCACCTGACTTACCCTTAAAAAAATAGAGAAAGCTTTTAAAAGCTTGGGAGGAAAAGGAATAAGCAAAAGTCATTTAAAAAAAGAGGACAAAAATGTTTCTTAAAAGCTTTCCAGGGAGCAAGAAAAAAAGGTGATTAAAAAAAACAAAAAGAAAGCTTTTAAAGTGGAAAGGGCACAAAGCCCAAGAGAAGTAAGAAGACAAAATAAGCTTAAAAATCTCTCCTTGAAAGGCAGCCAAAAATCACAATATAAAAAGGCTAGCGCTGCTAAAACATTGGAGGAGGGGAGCTTTCTTAGATGCGATGGCATCAGGAGCTCTCCATTAATAAAGATGGCTAAAGTAAAAACGTGAAAGTGGAGAAGAGCTCTCCTTGGGCATCGACACAATCTAGCTTTTATTTTATTTTTCTTTTTTCTTCTTTGTACTTATTATTTCATTTTTTCATTTGTTTTCGGGTTCCTTAGTTAATGTTTCATTTTTAGCTTTTATTTACGTGCTTTAGATTGTATTAACTTGCATTTACATATTGTTTAATTCTTTTCTTTATGTAATCCTGTTTCTATATATTTTGTAGTTATTTCTCTTGAATATTATAATGAACCTTTGTTTTATATGAATGAAAGGTTTTGTCTCTAATTTCAAGCTTTAATTTCACTAGTTTAAACTTGGATTTTTGCTTGTTTTTTTATGTTTGTCAATTAGGTTTTGTTTGGTAAGTGAAATTTATGCATGTTCTTCGATTCTAAATCGTTTAATTTCAGTTTTTGTTCAGTTTCGAATTGTTGGAATTTTTATTTTGTTTGTGTTAGATTAAGTGTTAAATTATGTTTTTCCTTTTGTGTTGTGAATTTTTCAGCCTTAGATTTACTTAGTATGGATTGTGTTCATTTAATCTTTTTTTTATTAATTTAAATATGTGTGGCTAGTTTCTTAAAGGCTTGAAGGTATAGGAAGATGAAGGGGTAATTAATTGTGAGAATTGAGTTTGCTTTGAATTGATTGGATGTTTTTAAGCTCAGGTTGGTTTAGGACTTTGGTTAAATGACATGAATTGGGTAATGTCTTTAGGCTTGATCACCCTTTAGGTAATTTCCTAATTTTAATGGTAGGATTAAGCATGTGATACGTAATTTTCCTTAGTGATTTCCAAAAGTAGCAATAAGTTAGTTAGATTTATTAGGATACTTAACCAACTAGTCTAAAAACCTATATATTTAGGTTCCACTTTCCGAGATTATGTGTTAGTGGGCTAAGTTAGTCATTCCTTAGTACCTAATATATCTTCACTATTAAATCTAAAGAGCATGTTCTAGGATTTAATGAAAATAGGAGCATTTCTAGAGCTTGTTAGATTTACATACGTTATAGGAACTAAGGGTTTAAGAGGTAGTTCAAACCTATAGGCTAGCACATTATCTAGAGCATCCTTTATATAAATTCGAGCATCAATAGTTATCCCAGAATCCCGATGATACCTTTAACCTATATCTTTATTATTGTTGGTAGTCTTTTTGTGTTTCGCTTTATGTTTGTCCTTTTTATTGTTTTTACATCTTAGTTATGTTAGTTCTCTTTGCATTGAGGGGTTTTTGTTTTTGTTTTTCTTTACAACATTAGAAATAGCAATACCCCCTAACTCCCTGTGGATTCGACCTTAACTCACCCTACTATACAATTAGGTTGTTAGGTTTATTATTTAATAGTTAATCACAAACTATCACTCTAATATCCACAATTTTCTAACCTAACGCTCTTATCCTTCTCTTAATGGTCTCTATTTCCTTCTCCTTTAACTTCAAGTCAAGTTGATTGGATATGATAATGGGTAGAGTATGATCCTTAGTTAAAAAGGTGTATTTAAGGTGGGAAGGTAAGGATTTTAATTATAATATGGTTGGCTTCACAATAGAATGTTGTATGGGTGCTTCGGTCCTTCTAAAGTTTCTTGCTTTAGTTTTTCACCCAACTCCTCTTGGTTTAAGCTCTCATCTTCTTGCAACTCCAAAGCTTCCTCAACTTGCTCTCCTGCCTCCTTCACACACTCATCAACAATATCAATTTTCCTGTACGCATTACCCTTTACTAGTTTCTTCAAAGACTTACTCATGATAAACTCTACTTTCTCAACCTTAATTCTCAACACTAGCTTCTTCTCATATACATTCACTAGTACCCTACCGATATTCATAAAAGGCTCTTCCCAAAATCAAAAGATAATTTCTATCTTCTTCAAATTCAAGCATAAAAAATCAATTGGAATTATGAACTTATCTACTTTTACTAACACATCTTCAACTGCTCCATGTAGTCTCTTAATTGACTGATCTATCAATTGAATGAGTATGAAAGTTGGCTTCACATCACTTAGCTCCAATTTCCTGAAAATAGATAAAGGTACCAAGTTAATACTTGATCATAAATCCCACAAACATTTAGAAAATTCCAAGTTATTAATAACATAAGGTATAGTGAAACTCTCTAAATCTTGTAACTTGGATGGAATGTGGCTAGTGATGATTGAGCTGCAACTTTCTATCAAGGCCAACATTTGGTTTTCTTCCCAAGTCCACTTGTGAGGTAATATATCCTTTAAAAACTTGGCATACTTGGGCATGCTCTTTAATGCTTCCATAAATGACAAATTGATTTGGATCTTCTTTTACTTCTCCAGGAACTTGGAGAATTGTACATCCATTTGATGTTGTTTAAGTTTTTTTAGATAAGGGATCTTTGGCTTGTATGGCGGTGGAGGGACATATGACTTCTCCACCTCTTTCTCTTCTTCCTTTCTTCTTCTTTCTCTTTACTTTTCTTTTTCTCTTTGCTTTCTTCCTTTGTTTTTTTTGTCTTTGTTGCTTGACTCCTCAAGTTGCTTATCACTCATTAATGTGATTGCCTTTAATTGTTACTTTGGATTGGCTTCCGTGTTGCTTAAAAGGATTCCCATACATCAGGATGATAAAGCATTGGCAAGGTGCAGTTATGGACAGAAGATGTATGATTCTTCAAAATTTTATCAAACTTTACTTCCATCTTCTTTTGTCTTTCCTCTTGACTAGTGAATTTGGATACCAACACATCCATCAACTTATCCATTTTATTTTCTAAGGACCTAAGTCTATCTTGCTATAAACCAAGAGGACCTTTTTCTCTCACATTATTACTTACATTATTATTCTAAGAGAAATTAGGGTGTATTGATTATTATTTCTTTATTGTTGTCCCATGTAGTTTACTTACTCAATTCCATTGGTCTCCATCATGAAGCAATTGATAGTGACATGACTATCTTGTCTACAAAGGTCACATCGAGGTTGCATGGGCTTCACCTAAGATTAAGAAGCTCCTTCCATATTGTTTAATTACTTAGTAAGAGCTGAAATTTGCACTTGAATGGCTATCACTGAATCAATTAGAATCATCCATTTTTACTTCTTAAACCCTTGCTTGCTCCTTTCATTTGACCATAGGTAACATTAGCCATTTCCTTCAAATGATTATGAGCTAGATCAATGGTTTTCCTCATTGAAGACCTCTAACTGCTACATCAATTGTTCCTCTTATATGTTGGTTTACTCCATTATATAATATTTTCAAGAGAAATTCCCTTAGTAAATTGTGATCTAGACAGCTACTCTATAGCTCCTTAAACCTCTTTCATGTCTCATACAATGACTTCCGGTCACTTTGTTAGAAGTTTGTAATTTCCTTGATGATCCTCATTATCTTGGTCAATGGGAAATACTTGGCTAGAAAGGTTTGTGTAAGTTGCTCCCATATAGTGATGTGCTCTGGGTTGAGAGAGTTCAACCATACCTTAGCTCTATTCTTTAAGGTGAAGGGAAACAATTGCATCTTAGTTGCATCTTCTAATAACCCATTCTATCGGAATGTGTCACAAATCTTCAAGAAGTTTCCAAGATGGGCATTGGGATCTTTATTCCTCAATCCATATAATTAAACATTTATTTGTAGCATGTTGAGTAGAGCTACCTTGATTTTAAAACTATTTGCTTGCTTAGGAGACCTTGTGATTCCTTGTTAATTTGCATTAAAACCTATCCTCATGAAGTCTAGTAATGTCCTATTTTTTTCCTTCTTGCTCACCTTCTTTTGTCATAATTCTTTAAATGATTTCTTGGCACTTTACTCTTCTTATTGCCCTCTCTTATCTGGCAATGTCTGAAAACTCCTCTTCAATTAGCTTGTTAAACCTTGTTGTACTCTTTGTATTAATGCACCTAAAAATATAAAAGGAAAAGTATCAAAAACTTTTAAATCAAAATTATTCAAACTGAACAAGATGCTAAAACCAATAATCCCTGCACCAAAAACTTGTTGAGTGCTAACGCGTTTTATGTTATACTACATGTAAATAAGTAATAAACTTATAGTACAATGGATATCATCCCACAAAGATTAGGTTTAGTCACCCGAAAATTCTTCTAAGGCACAAAAACAAATAGCAAGAACTGAAAATTAAATAAGGTTAACAACTTATCAAATTAAAGAACAAAGTGTAGTAGTTTGGGAATTCAAGATTAAAAATCTAGGAATCATTTTTATCCATATGTTTTCCCTCTTAGTTTATTGATTCCATTATATTTGGCCCAAGATATCCAAATACCTTATTCACCATTTCTCAACATGTAACTAATTTTCCCTAATTTAATAAAATAGAATTAGTCTTGAAATCTCTCAATCTACAAAACCTTTTATAAAATTCAACTAGATGTGAAGCAATCATATAGGCAATTTGTTAATCAACCAACAACTCTCTTTAATCAATTAATAAACCCAATATTTATAGTTCTATTAAGTTCCAACTCTAATTTTACACTCAACACAAATTACCAAACTCAATCTCTCAATCTATTTCAAGATTTAAGCATGATAAATGCCACAAACATCATTTCATTGAATTAATAAACAAGAGTTTCACAAAACATTTTAAAAAATAATTTCTAAAAGAGTATTTAGCCATATATAATGTCAATAAACTCAAAAGCACCTACATTCTCCATAAAATAGAATAGAAATGAGAAGAATGAAAAAAAAAAAACAAAGCCAAGCTTGCACTCTTCACTTTAGTCCCAAGTTGAAAATCTAGAAGGTAGATGATCTCCTTGAAATCTTGATGGATGAAATTGTTTCCACTCATGAAATCATTCCAAAACCTAATATTTGCTTTCTTATGAAAGTGTTATAATGATTACAAGATTTAAGCATGATAAATATCACAAACATCATTTCATTGAATTAATAAACAAGAGTTTCACAAAATACATTAAAAAGTAATTCCTAAAAGAGTATTCAGCCATATATAATGTTAATAAACTCAAAATCTTGAGAATACATGTATCCTGGAAAATTAAGTAAGTCACAATCATGACTTGGTTGCTTTAGTTTAATGTCGAAGTCATGATAGTGACTTTTGTTGGTGGACTCCTCTCTGTCATGATCATAACTTGGATTTTATTCTTCTTTCTTCCACTTTTCTCCTACTTTACTCCCTCTTTGAAGTCTATATGTAACTCCGTTGCATACCTACATCATTAAAATCAAGAACTTGCCTAAAATCATTACTGAAACACCTAGAAACAATATAAAGCACAATTATTA